>JAHREE010137585.1:0-12188 GCA_033628505.1 Tringa tobata | reverse complement strand
TGCCCAAAGTGCTGTTCCTCGTTATTGGGCTCCTCGTAGGTGAGGGGCTGTTCTCCAGCCACCGGGGTGGATGGCGTTTCCGTGAGCGAAGCCTTGGCTGGGGGCTCCTGGGGGACCCTGTGCTGGGAAATCACGGGGGTTCACGTCTTGACTGGGTTATGGCAACTCTTGGGGTCTGACTTCCCTCGCTGGAGCGGGAATCCTCGGAGGGAGGGGAGAGGGACAAGGAACCTCTCGTTCCCCTGCGGAGGGGCAAGCGGGGCTCGGCAGCCTCCGTGTTGCTGGAAAGCGATGGAAACCCTCAGAAATTCAAATTTTCCATCTTGGCATAGGGTACCTAAAAAGATGGGCACACTAACTATAAATACCAAGAAACGGTAAATTGCAAGTGTTTAGAGGAACCGTGTTTTATCAGGCAAAATCAACCCCCTTTTTTTCTTTTTTTTTTTAAAAAAAGAAGAGTAAAGCAAACGATGTGGGGAATGGAGCAGAGGTAATGCAATAGCTTAATGGAAAAATTAGCTGGAATCGGTGGAGATATGACTGCTGCTCTCTGGATTGAAAACCGGCCGGAGGAATGTAAACAAAAGACAACGAGAAACAGGATTTGTCTGGGGGGGAGGCTCCGCGTTGCCGCAGACACACGGGGGTGGCACGGGACGGCGAGGAGGGGGTACCAAATATTTCAAAATATTTGAAAAAAGACTGCGGAAGCGGAGAAATCGGCAGAAAAAAAAAAAACAAACCACGTTTTCCTTGGGAAAATCCTGGCTGATGCATGAAAGCAAACCAGCCCTAGGAGAGGAGACGGGAGCCTTTGGGAGCAGGGCTGGAAGCACACGGTGATGCCCAGTGCAGGTGCGAGGGGTGGCCGGAGCCCTCCCGAAATCCCCACCCTGGGCCAGGTGGGATTTCACTGAAATGCCAGTCGTGCCCACGGGCCACCGGATCAAACAGAGCCTTTTTTTTTTTTCCACGCATCCCCACCCCCAAACCCCAGTTATCTATTGGAACCAGATGCATTTTGCTCCACAGGAATTTCCAAGCGGGGGCAGGCCAGGCTACCTTGTTGCCATCGGAGAGGTGAGGGTCTCCCTTGGAATTTTTGGCCTTTTTTCAGACGTTCGGAGGCAGGTTTGCCAGGAAACCCCTTCAGGAGAGCTGGGCAGACACTTGTTGTTGAGCAGAGCCGGGCTCTCTCCCAGGGACTGCTGCCTCGCAAACTTCTCCCTCCCTATTTAACACGAGGCTGCAGATTGGTACACCAGATTAATTCCATGTTCTCCTTTGTGAACCTTAGTACCGTTTATTTATTTATTTTTTTTTTTTTAATCATGTTGGATGTGTGAGTTTGTTTTCCCCCCTTTTTTTTTTTTTTTTTAATAACGTTTATTTCATTTAGAGCCTTTTTGAAGTGATAGACACCTTTCTAGGTAGCGGCTTCTTACAACACATAAGCCCGTTTATCAAAGGCAGGATTTGCTGCTGTTGTTTTTCTATTAGGGAGGAATTACACTAAGCCTGTAGCAGACATTTTGTGTTACCATGGCAGCCCATATTTCCTACAGGGTTGTGACCTCTAATGACTACAGTGGAAAGCTAGGAAAAATGGGGACTCTTTGAAGATTAGTAAATAAATGCATACTTATGCAAACTATCCGAGAGATGACTAAACTATAGAGGGGGAACGGCACGATTCCGAACGCTGAGTAAATGGCTCTATGTAAATACCTGTGTGTTTTTTTTAAAAATCACCTTTCATTTCACCATGCTTTTAAAAGACTGTTTTGTTTCCATCAAAGTGGTGCGCCGAACACATTTTCTGCATAGGGCCTGTATTATTTTTCATGTAATGAAACAGAAATACAGAGTTCAGAATTTCAGCGGAAGATGTTTCTTACCACCTAAATCATTCTTTTTTTATAGCCTTTTCAAATATTATTGCCATCATGATTGAATTTTCAGTGTTCTTTTAGTTCATCATTGCTAGATAAAATAAGGCAGCAGAATGTACTGAACTTTTAAACAGACATCTCAGCGGGAGCTGTCTTTATTCTTTTAAAATAGCGTAGTAAAAAAAAAAAAAGTCTCTGTTTTTAAAAAGAACAGATTGATTTTTACGTATGGAATTTAGTAAAAAGGAAAAATTGCACCTATCGAGTAGTACACAGTACTTGTTTGGGACCATTAAAATACCGACAAAGGTATTTTAGAGGATTTGTTTGTGAATTTTAAATGATCCCGCATTGTAGTCTGCAGTGATCTCCTAAATTGTATAAAGCCTCAGTAGACATGCTGCTACTCCGTGCATCTTCAGTTAATGACCCTTTTCATGTAAGCACAGCTGTTGCCATGTAAAAAAATAAATTAGCAAAATGTGCCTCTTCTCCCTGCATCTTCCCTTCACTTTTCTGTGGATTTCAGCATTTTTCCCCCCTCAGTCAGTAACTTTCCAGACTCCTGCAGCCCGGATACGTGGTACGAAGCTCTGCCATTGATGCTGTCAGCAGAAAAAGAGCAGATCGAGGTCTCACAAAACAAAACTAACGTCGGCTGGATCCTGAGCATCTTCCTCTCCTGTCAGAAATACCGGGGTCAAGACACTCCTCACAGTGGAGGTTGTTTTAACCCTTTTATCTTCTTCTAGAGAATAAGCCGAGACCCTTTGCAGGTAACCCCCCAGCACTGGCTTTTGGGGAGAGCCCTGCAGTCCCTTGTGTTGGAGCCACATCTAGTGAAGGTTGCTGAGCTGCCAAACAGGCGTGGGTCCCCCCGGCTGCGGGGTGGGATGCTCTGGGGATACATCACCCCCGTGTTGAATTTACTTGCCATGGGAAGTCTTCTTTCCGTGGAAATCGTGGGGGTGTGAGGGCACCAGGGTGGGCTGAGGAGCGGTTTTGTTGCGCCCTGGAAGGCACAAACCCAACGTCCGTAGGGATTTTCCCTGCAGACTCCCCGACACATTGAGTGCCTGTGTAGGATGGGATATCCTGGGTGGTTTTGTCACCCACCCTGGCATCAGCATCTAATATTGTAGTGAAAATCAACAAGTTTTTGGGATGGCTGCTAAGTAGGGGCACATGCGATGCTCTTGTGCTGGCTGCTCAAGGCTCTTACTGTGTCCTGAAGGTTCTTCCTCTGGGAAGCACTTGGATAAGTCACTATTTTTTTCTAGCTTAAGCAGCAGTACGTGGTGTGTTGCCAATCCCTGAGGCAGCAGGGCTCAGGGGACCACAGAAACCCTGCTGCAAGGTGTGGGGAATGGCCTTGCTCTCTGATGCGTGGGGAAATGGTGGAGACTGGAAGCAGATGGAGATAAAGCATCAGTTTTGGTGTTGGCTTTGACTTCCTTGCATCTGATTTTGCTTCCTGATAACTGCGCTGGCAGTGCAAACTTACAGGCTCTTTCTAGGGATGTGGGACACCAGATGCCTTCTGGGCTGGTTCGTGTCACCAAACACTTGTCTTATTAATCTTCTCGGAATCAGGAAATTTAGTTCAAAATGAGAGGCTCCTGGTGCAACTTTTCTTGCGCAGCTTCACAACGTGCTTATGAGCCAGGCTGTTTTATGTTCTTCTTTCTTCAACTCTTGGTAGCTTTGAGTCTTCTGTTAATTGACAGTGACCTGGAAAGGGCCTCCTGGGGAAGTGCCCTCTCCTTGGGCTCTCCTTCCCGCTGGTGTCAGTAATGAACCACCCCCTGGAGTAGGGATGGGGGTTGTGTGGTCCCACCTCCCAGACTCCTGCCCTCCTCTCCCAGGGATGGTCTTGTTCCTCTCACTCTCTGCGTGGCCCTTAAAGCTTTTTCGTAGCAACTGGAGATCTTCCAACGCAAAGGTTTTCTTGCTGACCAGCCTCACCTGAGGTGTGGGGTGTGCCCAGATCTGCCCTTTAATGATCTCAGGCTCTCTGGAAATCCTGCCATTGGCTTCCTGGGCTCCCACAGGACCTGTTCTACTTTTTAAAGCTCAAAATGAAAGCTCTGAGCCCGAGGGGACGAGTGCGTGGCCTCCATCTGTGTGTTGTGTGTTGCTTGCCTCAACTGTGAAGCAACCCTACCCCCTCGCCCATCCTCGGATGCATAGTTTCCAGCCCAAACTATTTGACAAATCTGACCCAGTCTAGCTAATAGTTTCAGGGTGACCAAAACCGCGTATCTGATGAATTTACGACTCAACTGAAAATTCTTGCTTTACTGAAGTCCAAACATAGAGAGGAAGCCGGTGGTTAAGGCAGCAGGGAGGAGGAGAGGAAAATTAAGCTGGTGAGGAATGCTGGGGAGGCTGAAAGGGGATCCTGCGGGGCTGGCAGAGCTCTTTGGAAAGGGGGTCTCCCCAGTGGAGGACCTGACCTTCAGTTTGCACATGCTGGTTGGGGACCCCCAGGTCCTGGCTAAGGGGAGACCCCTCCACCCCTTCCAGTGGTCTCAGTGCAACTGTTCTGCACTTCCTTGGGTTCATATATTTTTCTTTCTTTTTTTTTTTTTTTGTTTTGGAAGGGATTTTTTTGCTGGTCCTTCGAAAGCAAAATTTTTTCGTCCCTGCTGCTGTGAGGTCGGAGGGGAGGCTCTGGGCTCCGTGAAACAGAGAGTGTGCGCTTCCGAGGAGGAAGATTTTACATCTGGTGGGGTGGAGCAGCACTAAACGGCTACTGGTGTTGGAGCACAGCAGCTGAGCCTGTGATTTCCCCATCCTGCTCCCAAGCCACTGTCACTCAGAGCCGCTGCTGTCCCCACACCCCCTTCTCGTGGGCTCTCTGCAGCTCCCACCTTCCCCGAGCTCCCCAACTTGCCTGCTGGGCAGCTGCCGTGTGGAAACGAGGTGGGACCAGCGGGAAAGCACAGCAAGGAAATTTAGGAAATGCCAATTTCTGCATGTCTTGCTCCAGGTTCCTGCAGAATGAAGGTAAAACAGGCGGGTTTTGGCCCAGCCCCGAGCTGAGCATCCTCCGCTGCAGGCAATGGGGCAAATCTAAAACCCACCGAAGTCGCACCTTTCGCGTGTGGCTGGGAGAGCCTTTGGGAGCCTAAATTTCTGTCTCTCCCAGGGCAAGCTGAGTTGCTGCCGGCCTCCTCCAAGAGAGCACCTTGGTGTCACCATCTTCTAAACCAAACCGAGCAGAAAAGCCCGGCATCCGACCGGAGTCGCGTTGTCCGTGCCGTTTTCCTCCTTTCGAAGCTGGTTGTCATGGAGTCGGTTCCAAACGGGATTAGAAGTTCAGGTGAGGAGTAGATGGGCTGGTGCTTTTGCAAGGCTGAAATGTAAAGGAAAAGGGGGGAGAATGATAGCTCCAAACAAGGCTACCCTCAAAGAAAATACTTCTTGTGGCTTTTCCCCACATCTCTGTTAGGAGAGACTAACCCTTGGCTGCTGCTGCCATTCCCGGTCACGATTGGGAGCAGTTCTAGAAGTCAGCAACCAAACCACGTTCCTCAGCCAGAATTCAAAGGGCTTTTTCTTTTCTTTTCTTTTTCTTTTTTTTTAGATTGAATGTAAACGTGGTATCCTTTATTGCCCAGGGTACAGAGGAGACCACAGTGCAGCTGTGACAAAGCTTTCTGCTTTCCAAAGTACTGCGGTGATTAAGGAGACCAAGTCTCCGAACGCCGATGGGAGTTAGGTGCTTCATGGCCATTTCAGTCTTTGAAAATCCCTCTCTGATTTAGCCAAGTAAACTCTCGCGCCAATTATCTCATACAAGTTTAAAACAAGCCTGTCTGAGCCACAGAAAACTCAACATACCCAGGGATTTATGCTGCTGTGAGGACAAATCTATAAATCTCTTTAAAACAAACAAACACAGGAAATGGACTAAGAGTGAGTTTGGAAGACAGATATATATATATAAAATTATATCATACATATAAAATATATACAAGTTGTACCCAACTTGCATTCCAGTTTCCTTCATCTAGGTCTCGTAGGAAAGCAGGGAGCAGCTCTGGCTGATGATTCCCCACTCACGTCCCTCATACTGGGGTCCCTTCACAGTTTTGGGTCACATTTTGTTAAGGAAGTTCTCTTTTAGGGAAGGACTGTAACTGGAAGGACTTTTTAACTGGTACCGTGGTTTTTAACTGGAGCTGCCTTGTACCTGCACAGCTGAACATGCTGGAGGAGACCTGTCTTTGTGGAGGATGGAGAGATGCCCGCAGGGGAAGTGAAATTTCACTGAATTTCACTGAATGTTTAGAGTTGGAGGGGACTTGCAGCAGGATTGCCTAGAGCATGTTACTCAGGACGGCATCCAGGCGGGTCTTGAAAATCTCCAAAGAAGGGGACTCCACACCTTCCCTGGGCAGCCTCTTCCAGGGCTCTGCCACCCTCACCGCGAAGAAGTTTTTCCTCAAGGAAATGCCTTCCTTGTGTTTGCTACGCTCTTTCCGTACAAAGCGCTTCAGTGAGCTGCCCTGTACTTCCAGAGGTGAGAAGCATTAAAAAACCCCAAACAAGAACACAGTCATTCCAAGAGAAACATCCCCAGCTTTTCAATCCAACCATCTGCTTGGCCATGGCCACCCCATGCACCCCTTTCCCACCCCGGCTCGCTCCGATGCCGCACCTCATTCCGGGGGTGACTTGTCTGCTTCTTCTTTTCTTTGAGACTCGTTGGTTTGTCAGGTCTCCCCAGCTGAAAATCAAATATGTATGTCCAGTGTGCTTTTTATCTAGTTAACTAAACACAAATAATGCGTTCTGCCTCTTCACTTTGAAAGCTTTCAACCCTTTCTCTTTTATCTCTGCCTGAATTGTTCTTTAGCAGCCTGACAGTTGAGTATTAAATGGTTTCTATTTTTCCTTTATCCTCTGCCCATAATTTTCAGTGATTTTTCGCTGGGCATCACTTTGCAAAGTGCCTTTGTGTATTCAGAGCTAGGCAATGCTGGACATTGATATCATCTAGACTTCTGAAATATCGCGGATATTTCCAGGAGGTGTTTCTTCTTCTCTGGGGCAGTTAATTTGATCCAGCGACTTGAGATTTATCTCCAAGCCTGTTGGAGAGGGGTTTGGGAGAAATGTCATCAAGTTGGAGTGACACATGCTTATTCCCAGCCCGGGTTTTGGCATATTGTGCTTTCTGCTCCTCTGGCACCAAACCCCCGTTGTGAGCCTGTGCTTCCTGATGAGTGGGGCAATCTCTTTGAGATTTAAATTGCTTTAACATGGTTTATTAGCTGCTGTAAAGAGTGTCTTTGCCTGCCAGTACCTACGTTGGGCCTGTCCCCAGTCACGAAGTCAACGTGTGTGCACCGATGCCCAGTGCAAGACACTGCGGAGGGTGTTTCTGAAGCTCCACTTTCGAAGCCAGGAGTTTTGACCAAAAATGCTGATATTCCTCCTAGACCTGCATGCCTGGTCACGCTGCAGGCTGGTGCGTTGCTCTGTGCTTATTTGTCCAAATTAGGGTAAAGCCAAGCTTTCTGCCTGGCATACTTGTGAATCTTGCAAAATATTTTTCTTTCTCTGTTTTGGATATTTCAGTGATCTTATCTTTCTGTGTACATCTGTGTCACTGTTCTCCGTGACTTTTTCTGCTGTTTTGGGCCTGTTGATTTGAATGGTCATTTCTTGCCTTTCATTCTCAGTGAATAGTTGTGCTACCATTATTGGTTTCCTGGTAAAACTCTAATTTTAATGAATGTAGTAGCCATTTCCACGTTAGCTCTTGAATTATGAACTGAATTAGAAGCAATGGTCAGAAGAAACAACTTTGTGAAGATCACGCTTTTTTTAAGCCGTCTCCTAGCACAGAAGTTACTACCACAACTACTGCATAGCTGCATGTCAGATGTGGACAGAAATATTTGTAGCAATGATGTGAGCTGGAATGATGTTATGGAATTCCTGCTATGCTGAGGCACTAAAATATGGTTTAAATTAAAACTGAGGCTAAGCGTATTATTTACTTGATGAGGTTTGTTCCACTCCTTCTCTTGGGATACCTAAAATCAGGCTGCTATTTCTTTTTTTTAATTCCTTTGAGGTGACTGATGTCCTCTAAATCAAAGTGACACTGAATATTTGAAATTCGCCTCCATCTGGTTGCATTTGGTCATGTAAGTCACACAGTGGTGTTACTTCTGCTCCTTGAATGGCCACGGGTTGTTTGTTATAAATGGGAAAGGGCAAGAAGAACCAAGGGGGAAGTTCAGCCTCCCAGGGAGACGTGGTACAGAGAGAAGAGCAGGGTCTTTAGCAAACGTTGACTTTCCCCCCCTTGTTGGGGCACTGCAGCCTCCCTAGAGGCATCGTGAGCGCCAGAAAGGACTGGCAGTTTGAGAGTTCCTAACCTGAAGGTGGGATCTGGATTTAATTTTCTCTCCCTCCAAATGTATGCAGTAATTGGGTTTTTGTAAGTGCCTTGGGTAGTAAAAAGTATCGTTGCATTTCTATGTGGCTTCTTTAGGAGGGGTTTTTAAGGCTGGGAGTGGATCTTGTCACTCTCCAGCCTGGTGCGTGGCGCAGCAGAGATGTAGGCTTCATCCTGGAGACTTCATCAGCTTTGGCTCCAAGAAGAGCCACTGTCTTAAGAGGGACGCAGTCCTTAGGGATTAGAGTCAACGTTACAAATAACCTTGCGTGGCCCCTCCAGAGGCTGATTCACTGCTCAGTTGCCCTCCCTTGCAGATGAGCAGCCTTTTTCCAGTTTACAGCTGCCTTGACCTCCAGGGCTGGGCTGTCCGTGCAGGACTTCCCGGGCAGAGATGGGTGGGTGTGCAGGGGTGGACCACGGGTGCAAGGAGCGGGGACAGCTGTGGGCTTTGCTGTGCAGTGATTTTGTGCAGGAGCTTCAACTCTTCCTGGGTGTTAGATCCAAAAACCTTGCTGGTTTCACTCTGATGCACTGTTATCTGCAGCAACCATCTCCGGGACTTCCCAATGTCTACTGCCTTTGTGTTGTGTTGACAAAAAAATCGTGTATTTAAAAAAGAGCATAAATAGCGTGTAAAAAAAAGTGTATAAATTGGTCATTTTGGCAAAATTGCATGTGCTGCACTCTCTTTGCCTAATGGAGATGTAACTCTTTGTCCTGGCTCTTGCGAAGGTTGTGCGTATGGAAACACTGCTGGCATGGAAGGACTTCATGGGCAAGGGTGAACCAGCCTTACGTTATATTTCAACTTTCTCTCAGCCCATGAAATGGTGCCAGTTTCTGCCTGCGTTGTGCAGCGATGTTTGTGAACTCGCTGTGCTGAACATCTCCCTGGTGCACTATTTAGGCTTTGTTTTGGATGGTACTGCGTGTCCTCCTTCACTTTCTGGGCTCAGACCAAGCAAGGGAAGAAATACGGGTTTCTTCTGCCTGTTTGTTAGAGAAAAAAAGTTCAACAGGTTTGACGTGAAATCGCTGGACTATTGAAAAACAAAGCAGGAGATTTTGATCTTGCCAAATAATATGGCTTGTAAATAGAAATTATCGCTGTCTTTCCTGGGGTTGTAGGACAGAGAGAAGGCAATCCAAGTTGTAAATAAATTATGACTAACCTGGGGTATAAGCGGGACTCGATACTTGAGGACTCGATGTTCTTGGCCAACCCCGAGCCCCGTCAGAGGCTCCAAAACAAACCTGCTGGAAACCCACGACTGGAGATTTCAGCCCGTGCCCTGCCGCAGCAACCCGCAGGCGCTGGGCTCTTGATTTGAGAGCTAGAAAAGGTCACACGAGAGTGTCCAAAATGCCTGGCCAAGGTATTTCTGGGCAGGGGAAGGACTGGGGTTTGAGGCTGAGCTCTGCTGCTCTCAGCGGAGTTGGGGTTCCCTGCACCCCCTCCCAGCCTCACGGTCCCCCGTATCCAGGGTGTATTTCTCCCACCTTTCAATGACATTTCTAAGCCTCTGATTGCTAATTATCGGTTAATAATGAAACTTTCAGAATGAGGTCGGGATAGTGTTTCTTTTTTATTTCTTTTTCTTTTCATACACCCTTCGTGCCCAGCAGGGCTTGCTCCTGCCTGCACTGCTGGTAGAGAAGGTGACAAACCCACACCTTGGACAACATGGAAGTGGTGGTTGTGGAGGGTAAATCTGTACCAAGGGACAACAGGCCCTGATGGCAACTAACTGACTCTGGAAGAAATTCAAAATTGTCATCAGTGAGGCCAGGGAGAAGAAAAATAAATGGAAATTTTTTCCTGCTAAACTAAAACTTGTTTCCAGACCTGATAATTTTGCAAGGAGATACATTTGTAATTCTACCTGGAAGCCAAAGAAGAAGTTAGTGCGTGCGCATCATCAAACCCAAAGCTGCAGAAAAAGGAATTGCCGAGATCAAGAAAAATGAATATCAAAGAAACATAAAGGTTACGCCCAGGGGTGCTGTTCCAGGTCAGAATCCTTCTTGTTTGGGTGCAGGGCACAGTTGCTCTTCTCCCCTCTGCCCACAGCTCCCCAGTACATACCTGGCACTGGGTCCTCGTGCAGAGCTCCCCCTGCTCCTGCCTGGGCAGCAGGGGCAGGATACCCAGCACAGAGCCACAGCGCAGGACCAGGATGAAAAGGTTTCGCCCAAAATATGGGAGAAAAGAGGCAAGATTTAGAACAAAGATTCTTTTTGGCAGGTTGACGACAGCTCTGTATCGATGAGTTCCAGGATGCAAACTGGTTGTTGGAAGGAGGAAGAGATGGATATTTATTTTCTGGAGCACTTCATTTATTTTCCGTAACCTTGTACAACTGACTGTCTTCAGTGGCTGGGACTTTTGAGTCCATAAAGGCGCTGTTTTATCCAGCTCTCCTTGACTTTCCATGTGGAAGGAAGAATGTCCATCTCCAGACTGATGGAGGCTGATTCATGTCATTGATAGAACACCTATGGAACACTACAACAACCATGGGTTGACCTAACAGCTCCAGCCATCATGATTAGATGCCCTTCCTGTTCTCCCAAAGAGCTTGTTTTGATGATGAATCACAGACAGGTCTACAGCAACACAGAGCTCCCCCAGCAGCCCTGTCCTGCCATGGGCTCCAGAGCAGAGGAACTGAGTCTGACACATCTTCATCTCTTCCTTAATCCATGGTCAGGCAGAGGCTCCACTGTACAGGAGATGTCTAAGGCTGGAGGTTGTTGCTATCAGGAGTTTCCACCAACCCCAGCAACAGTCTCCTTTCTCACCAGAGTCCCGCTTCTTTTTGTCCTTCGCTGTGCTGAAGACAGGTCTTGGTGTGTGACTTAGGAGCATTTCAAGGAGAAATTTGTGAAACTTTCTTCTGGACAGCATGCTCTCTGTCTTCTGCCTCTACTAGACCTGGAGGTGTCTTGTGGGAATCAAGAAAAGGAGCATCAGAGAGCCTTGAATCTATTTTTGTGTTTGTATGGAATAAGAGGAGCAATGGTGTGTCCTGGGGGTGCCCAATATACCTTGGCCTGCCTGAGAGTCACCCATCTAGTTGAGGATCTCCATTAGGAAGGGACTCTCCGGGGAACTGGAAGGGACAAATACCCTCTGTTCTCACCAGAAAGCTGTAAAGCAGCTTTTTTTCTTTTTTTCCTCCATCTACCAAACTGTTTTCTTTCTGAACGAGGAACTGCAGAGTGAAAGCAGCAGCAAGACATCAAGGCCGTGGAAAACAGAAATGGAAATCAGGTGGCCCCTGAGCTGCTGGTGTAGGACGTGTCTGCACGGGTGGGCCCAGGGCTGAGGACCAGTGAGCGGTGGCTGGTGGCAGACTGGGATAACACCAGAAGTCACCGTCGCTCCCAGAAGGCGTGAGAACTCCACAGAGGTAATACCTTTTCCAAATTTCATTACACCTTGGCCGAGGTGGCCTAGGGTCTGAGCTTCCCCTCATGGGGTATTTATGAGATGCTTCCCGCTCTCCCAGGTGGTCTGGCTGAGTTCAAAGGCGCTGCTGCAGTTGCCTGGGTAAGCATTATTCTCAGGAGTAAACCTCCACAGGATCAGGCCCTAGGTATGCATGATAACGTATTTACACTTTGATTTCTTTCTTTTTTAAATGCCTGCAGTTTAAGCCTGTAGGTGCATTTACTCAACAAATCCTGCTTGCCAATGGTTTCTTGGCAAAAGCTACCTTGGAAGGAAAAAAAAAATATAAATAAAACCACAACAGAAACCGACCGCCCCCCAGAAGCACTGAAATGGACAGCTGCTGCAATAAAAAGGATCACCTGGAAGGCAACATCTCCAGCCAGAGCTGTCCTGAGAGCCCTGTCTCTGTCCTAGC
>JAHREE010137576.1:0-26129 GCA_033628505.1 Tringa tobata | reverse complement strand
GGAATACAATAAGAGAAAATACAACAGTAGTCATATGAGTTAAGTTTCAGATGAGCTTCTTTAGGCTAAAAGATGCGGTTTTGCTGTGGTGACTGGCTGTGGCTCCAGCACATGGAACGCTCAGAGAGGGCACAGCGCCGTCCCAGTGCCCTGCACAGAGACCTGCCAAGACACTCTCCAAGCTGAGCATCGCACCAGAAAGCACCACCCTAGCACCCGGAGGGGGTCCTGCACGTGTTGGGAAGGGGCACGGTGCTCAGAGACTGAGCCTGCTGGGACCAGCGCAGCCACCCTATTGTAACTGGAGGAGTTTTGTTGCTGGTTCTGTTAATTCAACACCAGTCTTGATGCCAGGGAAAGTGCATTCCCATTCTGTCCCGGGTGGCACGCAAGCCTGCAGCCAAGGAATCACCACCCAGCAACAGATTCTGCTGCTGGCCTTGGAAACATGCTAAATATAGACGTATTTTTTGGCTCCTCACAAAATGGAAGGAGTCTGAAGGACCATATTTCATCAGCTTTTTTGCCAACTAAAGCCAGGAGGGAAAAGCACACAGACTGCACTTCCCAAGACTCGAAAAAAATGGGTATTAAAAATAAATCATTAAAAGATTTTATAAGAGTACCTTCTCCCCCTTTCTTCCCACACACTCCCCCACCCTTACAGTAGGCTGCTGGCGTGTGATTGACTCTGTGTTGCCAAATTCAGTCATGCTGTGATGGCGCATACTGTAAATGGCTGGCATCTGACACTAGCTAACGTGACAGCAGCTTGCAGTGCCACAAAGCCAGCTGTTCTGAGTGCGGCACTGATGGCAGCACACTCCAACCCCGTAGAAAAACCTGCATTACACCTGGCTGTTTGGAGTCTGCTGGGCTGCACCTCATCATCTGCATCCTAGCTTGGAGGGACGCAAAGAATCACAGAATCATCATGGTTGGAAAGGGCCTCTGGGATCACCGAGTCCAACCATACACACACATACACAAAAAAACCCCCACAATCTCGGGCACTAGAGTGTGCCCTGAGGTGCCACGTCTACACGGTTCTTAAATACCTCCAGGGATGGTGACTCCACCACCTCCCTGGGCAGGCTGTTCCAGTGCCTGACCACCCTCTCAGTAGAATCACAGAATCATCTAACTCTGACAAAAACATAACAACAACAACAAAAAAAACCAAACCAAAACCCACCCACCACTAAACCATGTCCCCCAGCACTATGTCAACCCACCTTTTGAACACCTGCAGGAATGGTGCCTCAACCACTTCCCCGGGTGGCCCATTCCAATGTCTGATAACCCTTTCAGTGTCAAAATTTTTCCTAATATCCAACCTGAACCTCCCCTGCCACCACTTCAGGCCATTTCCTCTGGTCCTGTCATGATTCCCTTGGGAGAAGAGGCCAACCCCCACCTCTCTCCAGCCTCCTTTCAGGGAGTTGTAGAGGGCAATGAGGTCTCCCCTCAGCCTCCTCTTCTCTAAACTCAACATGCCCAGTTCCCTCAGCCTCTTCTCGTGTGACTTGTTCTCCAGACCCCTCCCCAGCTTGGTGGCTCTCCTCTGGACACGCTCCAGCAGCTCAATGTCCTTCTTGTGGTGAGGGGCCCAGAACTGAACATGGCCCTGGAGGTGAGGCCTCACCAGGGCCCAGTCCAGAGGCACCATCACTGCCCTACAGAAGAGAATGCTGCCCACTGCACCAGGCCGCAGGGACGTACCCTTGGCACGCTGCACAAATCCTCTCCTCGCTGGAGGAGAGGACGCGAGCTGACCTGTGCTGCAGAAAGAAGGCTTCCAGCACAAAGCCAAGGCTTGCTCATGTTCGCACCACTAACGCAGATCGTTACGGTCTCTTTAATCCCGGACGCCAGCGAGGGGGTTCCAGAGCAGACACGTTTCTGGTTTTAATGACTGCGCGGTATGTCCCGTCAATCACCAGCAGTTCTCATGTGAAAAATCTTTAAGCTAATGTTGCTTTTCACACACTGGAGGCTGCAGTAGGCTTGTGCCCTGACTGTGCTGTCTCTCCCACAGACACTGATGACATGTGCAATGACTGACAGCAAAAAGAATGAAAAGAGACCAGGCAGGAAAGGATTTCCATGTTTTGCACAAAACCAGGCACCAAAACACAGCTTGTCTACATAATTTTTCCCTGCATGAAACAGCAGATTTCCACCCCCCCAAGAGGAACTCAGTGGGGAGGCACGTTCAGAGACACGCTGGTCCTGCTTACTCAGTGCCTGTCGCTCCAGCGCCGAGGCACGTAACACCCTCTGCTTTCCATCCCACTCAGCACACACACAGAGGGCTGCTTCTCCTGGCAAGGGATCCTCACTCCTGCCAGAGCCTTGCGTGGCTTTCACACGTGCCTTTACAACCTCAGCCACAGCGGCGTCTGCCCCTGCATCTGGAGACCGGTGACCCTCATGAAAGGGCAAGTGCAGGGTGCTGCACCTGGGGAAGAATAACCCCCTGCACCAGGACAGGTTGGGGGTGACCTGCTGGAGAGCAGCTCTGAGGAGAAAGACCTGGGAGTCCTGGTGGACAACAGGATGCCCATGAGCCAGCAATGGGCCCTTGTGGCCAAGAAGGCCAATGGCATCCTGGGGGGCATTAGGAAGAGTGTGACCAGCAGGTGGAGGGAGGTCATCCTGCCCCTCTGCTCTGCCCTGGGGAGGCTCCATCTGGAGCACTAGGACCAGTGCTGGGCTCCCCAGTTCCAGAAGGACAGGGAACTGCTGGAGAAGGTACAGCAGAGGGCTACAAAGATGATGAGGGGCCTGGAGCATTTCCCTTATGAGGAGAGGCTGAGGGACTTGGGTCTTTTTAGTCTGAAGAAGAGAAGGCTGAGGGGGGATCTGATCAACAGCTACAAATACTTCAAGGTTGGGTGTCAGGAGGATGAGGCCGGTCTTTCTTCAGTGGTGCCCAGGGATCGGACAAGAGGCAATGGGCACAAACTGGAATAGTGCAAGTTCCACCTAAACATGAGGAGGAACTACTTTGCTGTGAGGATGGCAGAGCCCTGGAAGAGGCTGCCCAGGGAGGTGGTGGAGTCTCTGTCTCTGGAGACACTCAAAACCTGCCCAGACACGTTCCTGTGCAACCTGCTCTGGGTGGACCTGCTCTGGCAGGGGGTTGGACTGGGTGATCTCCAGGGGTCCCTTCCAACCCCACAGCATTCTGTGATTCTGTGACCACGCTGCAGAGCACGAACTGTCATGCAACAGCAGGAGGCAGAAAGTGGGGAGCCCTGGGCTTTATCCCTGCGCCTACACAGCACAGCTGAGAGCATGCATCAAGCAACACAAGTTGCCCCTGGCCTATCCCTACTGCTACCTCTTCTCTAAGAAAAGAGAGGTACTGGTTGGCAGACACGGTACCCAGTAAAGCCCAAGCTCCAAGTCCTTTGCCCACCCTGTAGGGACTTGCAGCTTCAACCTCACCCTCACAGGAACCACCAGGGTGCTGGGAACACTCTCCATCCACCACCTCAACTCAGGTGCTTTCTGTTTGCCATGGTTTGTCCTTAAACAATTTGCTCCAGGGCTCAGCAAGCAACACGCTGGCTGCATCGCATGGGTCCTCCAGCCACCTCCACTTCATCCATCACATCCCCTCACCACCTGGGTAGAGAGCTGTGCCAGAGGGAGGGAGACAGCTGTCCATCTCACTGCTGGAGCAAACACCTTCTGCTCGGCAAACAAGATCAAATAGCATGGAAATAGCATGTTTTCAACTGGAAAACAAAGGAGGCTGGAGCAGACAAGTCAGCCTGATCATTAGAGAGTGTTACGTCTCACAGATAGGTGTTTGCACAGCCAAGCTGTCACTCGCTGCAGTTCAAAGCCTAGCTCTCTTCATACCTTATCTGCAATTCCTTTCTACAGGCTAATGAAACGTTAAAAGTTATGCTGCCAACCGAGTCAGTGAGAAGTACAACATTGCAACCTCCCTTGAACGTTGACCCTGGCACAGTACATCAGATAACTCCTGCTTAATAGCAAAGCTTTTCTCCTTGCAGCGTTGGAGCAGCTCACTTTTACAGGGGTTTTAAAGCATAACTCATGTACAACGCACTCCTCAAACGTGTTCTTATGGAAGGCTGTTAATCCACCTACAATGACGCTTAAAAGCAGGTCTAGAAGGACACAGAGAAGTGACACACCATCCCTAGGCGCACACAGATCAACTCCACCTATTTGTACCTATTACTTGTGCATTTCCCGGACAAGGGACTCCAACACATTGACTCTCCTCCCAGCTGTAAAGCTCTTCCTCATTCTCAACTGCAGTTTTGCTCCTCCTGGAACTGAAGCCTAAACCTTAGCATACCCCAGAGGGCCAGAAGAGGAATTATTCCCTCCCTAGAAAAGGAATTATTCCCTCCCTCTTTGAGGAAGGGCCCATACTCACTACAAGGAGTATTTCATACTGCTTCTACTGAACTTGCACCCCTTTTCTACAGGCCATTTTTCTGACCTGTCAAGATTATTTGTAACCCCAGAGCTGGTTCTCTATAGCTCCTCCCAGCTCAGAGCACCCTACAAGTTCAACAAACATGCTCTCAATTCCATTATTCAAGTCATCAGAACAAAATAAGACAAAACGGAAGAGTCATGCCAAGTACATAGTTCCGGACTACCACTAAACTCAGTTTTCCAAGCAGTTGTGGGCTGTCACATCAAAGTTTCCCCTGTGCTTTGTTTCCTCTCTTGCTTGGAAACTGACTGATGCCAGGTCAGAGCCTCTCAAATCTAATGCTAGTGCTCCATCCTCCATATCTCTCTGAAATAATCCATCTCAAAGGCTTTCCAGTTCTACTGGTTTTCCTGTTTCTCTCTGGACATCTGTAGGGATGCTGGAGAGTTAGTCACCTCACCCCTCCTGTGCCAGCTCTCCTGTGTGGCATCAAGCATACAGTGGCATACAACATTTGGTACAAAGGAGCTGGTGGTCTGAAACTACTTGTAATAACAATAAAAAAATATATACAGCACAACTAGTTGCTGACATTTTCAAATGCAGGTGTATCCTCCATTTACAGAGAGCCCAAAGACTACTGTGATGGTGTGGATCCTGCTGAGAAGAAGCAGCAAAATGTTATCTTCGAGGCAATCAGCCTCAAAGAGAAAGGAAGCAATGTAGACTGCCAATCACAAAAAAGTTTCAAATCACGTGGCTGAAAATGCTAGAGTTCAGGTTAATCTGGTAGCTTCCAGGTACGAATGATAGAGACCCTGTGAAATGCATGTTCTGGCCAGGAACAAGCATCGTTCTTGAATATGAGTATTTGCTGGAAAGGGGATTCGAGCAGTCCATAAAAAGCACAAGACACAGTTTTGCAACATCTCTAAGACGAGCTTTGCCTCACTTCTTCAAACGTCACACCTCCGCGATCCAAAGAGCCACCTCCCTGAGCTTGTGCAGACAGATGAGGAGAAAACTGCTAAAACCACCCCATGTATTATTTTGGCTTAACTCCGCTCCCCTGCAGTCACTCGAGAAACCTCTCTGGATTTGATGCTGTTCTGAACAACGTTCTAAGCTGCAGCAGCAGCGTGTCAGCTCTGACCCGGGGCTGCTCGGGTGAAGAGGGACACATCTTTTGTCAGGAAACAGAGGACAAGAGTCAGACCTGCCTTTCCACACAGCTTCAGTGGAAAAACCTGCTTATCTGTCACAAGCTCCCAGGGCTCCCAACACTCCCAGCAGGCTCAAGGCAGCCCCAGCTCCTCGCTGAAACAGCCACTGAATTTCATGGCTTCAACGAATGTCAGGTCAAGCCCTTTCTGAGCAAACCGAGACTTGATTTTGACTGAAATGAGTGAACCCTGACGGTTTTGCGTGATTTCAAATGAAAGCAGGTGGCACTTGGCAGCTGCGAGTTTTGGGTCCTTTTGAACCGAAAGCTGAGGGGGAAGCTCGGTGGCACCTGCAAGTGCGAGGCAGTTAGAAAGCCCTGGGGGCAAACCAAGCAGAAGCGCTGTGCTTGCCCCGCTGAAGTACTGGTACATTCTGCACAGTCCCAGTCTGCCCAGTCCTCCTCTCCCTCCAGTTGCAGGGCAGCACCCTGGGAGGCTGAAAAACTAACTTTAGGGGTTTAGGCTTAAAAAAAAATTATATTCCTCTGCAGCCTTCAATGAGAAGGTCAGTCAAACACAGCCACTTCAGCCCAAGTAGGGTCTTCACATCCAGTGAGTGAGAAAAACACAGAAGGAATGGGAAGCAGAGAGAAAAATCCTTGGTTAGCTCCTTGGTGCTGCTCTTCAGCCTCCCTGTCTCACTGCCCTGCCAGGCTATTTTTGTTTTGCAGGGAGACGGAAGGAAGAACAGGAGGAAGAAAAACGTCAGTGTCATTTTTACAAATGTATTCAAATCCAGAGAAAAGCTGCCAGCAGCTGAGGGACTGCTGAACAGCCACTGGTAGAGACCCACAACACCTCCATAGAATCATAGAATCATCTAGGTTGGAAGAGACCCTTGGGATCATCGAGTCCAACCATCTAACCTACTCTACAAAGTCCTCCCCTACACCATATCCCTCAGCACCACATCTAATCCTCCATCTCTCTGTCATTCCAGCCTTTGTCTCTGGAAGCCACAGACACAACCCAGGGGTGAAGAGCCTGTGCCCCTGGGTGCCACCGGCTTGGGGCACGCTCTGTGCTGAAGCCCCCTCTCCAGCACAGGGCTGGAAATCAAGCTGCCCCTGGCAACAAGAGGCAGAGCTGCCGTAGCACATGGCCTCGCTGATGGGGCTTTGATCCACCTACCCATCACGGGAAGGGACAAGTCTCCATCGATAGGTGTGATGTGAGGAACAGCAGCAGTCTTCCAGTCCCTAAAGGGGGCTCCAGGAGAGATGGGGAGGGACTCTTGATCAGGGAGGGGAGACATAGAAGGAGTGGGAAGGGTTTGACACTGAAAGAGGGGAGATTGAGATGAGATCTGGGGAAGAAATTGTTTGCTGTGAGGGTGGTGAGGCACTGGAACAGGTTGCCCAGAGAAGCTGTGGCTGCCCCATCCCTGGAGGGGTTCAAGGCCAGGCTGGATGGGGCTTTGAGCAATCTGGTCTGGTGGGAGGTGTCCCTGCCCAGGGCAGGGGGTGGCACTGGGGGTCTTTAAGGTCCCTTCCAACCCAAACTATTCTGTGAGTCTATGATTTTGTCCAAGCAGGGGATCTGCTTCCCATCATGTGGCAGGAACAGTTTAGCAGCGGAACAATTTCACCAGTACATATATATTAAAAGAAAAAAAAGAATAAAAAGGAAGTATACTGAGCACACACAACATTACTTCACTCGCACCAGGGTAAAAGACAGTCATCAGATGGAAAATGCTGGGAACAAATAGATGCACAGCATGGACAAATCCTACTGCAGATGCTGGTGCTTTCAAATAGTGTGTACAGAACTGCAACGCACTTGGACAGGGGGTTTCTTGAGATGAGACGCACTCTGCTGGGATTGAAGCACGCTTATCTAGGACTCTCTTACAAAGTCTGCAGCCTCAAAGCGTTTGCCAAGCTTGTTTTTGTTACGTGGCTCAAACCAGAGCAGGAGGAAAAAAAAAAGAACAATCCTAAGCAGAGACAGCAGTGCTTCTACATCACTGTCTGCCTTTTTGGTGTCACCTGAACCAGTGACAGTTACTCAGCCATTGCCAAGGACTTCAAACCACTGACCTCAGCAGGCAAACGCAGCTCCGCACAGAAAGGATGGCTCGTTAGCACGGAGCTCAAGTATTTAAGCAAGTACGATCACCCCACCATTTATTTTATTTTTATTTTTAATTAGAAAAAGGGAATGGGGGGGGGGGAGCATGAAACTACCGTATTCTGGTAGACTCTAAGCAGCCACAGCCACGGGTCCAAAACTCCCAAATCCTCATTCACCTGGCAATTAGGGGAGCCGAGAGCCGCTGTGAGTGAAGTTCTACTTTTTTTGCACAGTGCTGAATACAGCAATGTTCTGCTGAATTTCCCCAGGACAGCACAAAGAGGTCACGGCTGTCCTGCTTTCACGCAGGATTTTCATTTTAAGCTGTTTTGTTGTACTTGAAGGTTCTTACAAACTCGGAGCAGTTATTTTGTTGGGGAAAAGCCCTGTAGCTCCTTCATTATATTTTTACATCTTGACAACTCTTTCCAGCTCTGTTCTCCTGCCAAGCTCTCTTCATTCAGGCCAATGGTATGCTCTGTTATGCTCAATGAAAAACGTGTATTGATTTTAACGTTTTTGGTTTGTGGAACATTTTTGCTTGTTCCAAGCAATGGACAGTGTTTACCACGGTCCAAGAAATATATATTAAAAGAGTACGGCGCTGTCAGAGTGTGCTTTTTATGAGCTACAGAGCCACAGAGCAGAAAAACATGTTTATCTGAGAGATTACTATTTGCAATGAACAACAATCTCATTCCACAAAAGACAGAAATAAAGACTTCATCGAGCTCTTTTCTTCTGTATCTGCTGATACATTTTGATTAAGCTACGTTTTGTGAACCGTATCAGTCTATTACCACCACACACCTGAAACGAGGTTAAAGCAGAATAGAAGTATCATCAATTTAAGAGTTCTGAACTGATCATTTTTAATGCCTTCCAAGTATTATTCTGCTACTCTCCAAGGTTCAGGAATGCTGAAAGCACAATAAAATAGGTTTCTTTAATACGGTATCAAATACAGCCTCTCTCCAAGCAAAATAAGCTTTTACAGCCATCCCTGGCCACAGACCTGCTCAAGCAACTGATCAATAACAATTAGGAAGGCAGGCATTTAGCGCCTGGTAAAGAGAGCACCTTTAGAGCCACATTTAGCCCTGGGATCACCGCCTGTCTTTAGAGTAGGAGGAGAAGCAGGTGACATCCTGCCAGCAGTAATACTCCTGAGGGGGGGTGTTTCAGTGTGGGACTGTTTGTAAGTAAAGAAATCAATTCTACCTGGAAGACAGAAACAACGGCACGCCATTGATTTTTCTTCTGTAATAAATTACCAAAAAAACCCCCATGCCAGCCTCTGAAACAATATCGCACAAGTACTGTATTAGCAAAACCCCACAGAAAAACAAACAAAATAAAACTTCTAAGATGTCTTCTACCTTTCCTCTCCCTCAGTTCTGTCCCTTGTGACTGCTCTTAGACCAGGCCGGCTTTTGAAAATACCAAGTGTAGTTTCTCTTCTCCCTTAAACCACTTTTTCCTTGCAAATCCCATAATCCAATTCTACAACTTTCACCGACTGATTGAATCTGTCAAGGTCATACGGAAAGTTGATGCTTCTGACCTTCCTCTACCTACAGCGGCTGCTGAATATTACAACTGCAGCAGGCGAACCACTCGGAGCCAGAGCCAAGCAAAGTACATTAAAGCCCAGGAGAATAAATGTTAAAGCACTGTGTTCATGAATACAAATAGCGGGTGCGTGACCACCTCCGGCAGCCTCGCTCCTTGAGTTTACACAAGGGAGAAGGCAAACAGGGAAGCGCAGAGATTGATAACCGAGTGTCCGACCCAAAACCCTCCCTCCCGTCCTGCGGAGGGCAAAGCCACGCTCAGAAAACCTCATTTGCGCTGTGCTTCGGAAAGCAAATGAAGCTGCAAATAAAAACACTGGTGGGTGGCTGGGTTTGGGTTATTAGAGGGCTATTTTTGGTTTTTTTTTTGTTTTTTTTTTTAAGAACTTGGCAAAATATAACTATTTACCAGCTGAGGATTAGCCCAATTTTTGTTTGTGTTGTTGCTTTGCTCAGAAAGCAACAGCTTAATGGGCACAAACAGATTCCTGGTTTTCAAAAAATAATGAAAAAATTAAAAAAAATTAAAAATTAATTCCATCTGGGCTGACCTGACAATTCCCAGGGAGAATCTTCAGTCTGGAAAAAATAATTCTGCAGGATGTGCTTCAGCCCCAACCACTGAGGGGCTGCCAGGGCGTAACTCAGCAGCACCCCGCACGGGGAAGGACGCTGGCCAGGCTCTGCTACACACACCGATGACTCCTGCCGGGGCACACCATGGCACCACCACGGCACCACCACTCTGGCTGTCCACCCTTCAGCTGGAAACACCAAGATCTGCCAGAAGAGGACAGGACAGACCCTCTCTGCATTAGCTTGAGCCACCAGAGGAGGTGACTGCAGGGGAGCAGGCAGATGCAGCAATACAGGAGGATGATGCCCTCGGTTGTCTCCGCAAGATTTGCTCCCAGATATTTGCCGGAGCCTGTGGTCTGATGCTCCAAGGCACAGGAGACCTTTCTGCTCTTAGCTGAGACCTGCCCAGCAGCAGAGAGCAAAGCTAGCTCCCCCTGATGCCCAGCCCGCTGATGTCTCCCCAGCTTGTCTCCTACATCTACTCTTCTCTGTCCCGCTGCTTGGCTCCCTTCACTGCTGCCCGCCCATCCATCCATCCATCCATCCATCCATCATCCATCCATCCATCCCTCCCTTCCCTGCTGCACACCAAAGCCCACCCCTCCAGCCACCTTCTCCCACAGCGGTGGCTCTCTGGCTCCAGTCAGGTTCACCAAAGACCAAGCTTTGTGCTTGTGCTCCTGATTCAGCCAGCACCCCACTACCAGGAGAAGGGCTGAGGGAAGATCTAAACTAGATATATGGGAGAAATTTTTCACAATGAGGATGATGAAACACTGGCCCGGGTTGCCCAGAGAGATGGTTGATGCCCCATCCCCGGAAGGGTTCGAGGTCAGGTTGGACAGAACAACCTGATCTTGTTGAAGATACCCCTGCTCATTGCATCTAGTCCAACCCAGACTAGATGCCATTTAAAGGTCCCTTCCAACCCAAACCGTTCTGTGACTGTGTGCCACCAACCCCACGTGCCCTCACTCATCTCCAAGCAAAAAACCGCAAATCCTTCTGGTCCGTGTCAGGCCTCAGGTTTCACACTCACGGTATCATGAACTTGTCAAAGCATTAGGGGTGCAGATACAAAAAGCACGTCCAAGAGAGCTCTCACAACCTGGTAAGCACAGCAGGCAAGGACCACACACCTCACACGGGCCCTGGCTTCCAAGGAGGGCATCCAGGCCGAGTGACATTGAATCACAGCCCTCGTTCAGCTAGGAGGCAGCAAGGCTTGAAGAAAAAGGAAGGAAAAAAAAAAACCAAAGAAGAAAAAAACCCCACCAAACAAAAAGAGAAAGAAAGCCTGCCTTGCCTTAGGCAAATATTCCACCTCAGTTAGCTTTTGCAGACTGATTTATTTTAGCATGCTGTTTATTACAGCCAGTAACGTATGCACATTTAAGTCACAGAGGGGATTTTTCTTTTAAGAAAACACCTTTAGAAGTGCTGTTTAAGAAGCGCCTGGCACTAGAAAGCAGATATGTGACCGATCTTTGCTACCACCTCAAGCGAAAGGGAGGTTAAGGCAGTGTAAATGCTTGTGAGGAGCTGAGCCCACAGGGCAGCACAGCAAGCCTTCTTCTCCCACGGAGGTAAACACGAAGGGCTCGCGACGCCAAAGCTAATGCACTACCATCTCTATGGGCAACCGGGAAATTTTGCAATAACACAGTTCTGGGCTAAACCAGCAAGCAGTGGGACACGTTTAGCTGCGGTTCACAGAAGTACAATGCAGGCAGCCAGCCTTAAGGGACAGGAGGCCAAATTCTGAAACCTGAAAACCTGTTAATTTACGATGGATTTATTAAAACAGCCTCAGCCAGAGCAAAGCTTCAACCTGTCCTAATTACAAGACTCCTCACGGGCCCCTGGTTCCCCCTCTCTGTTATCTAGTCTCAGGAGGGCCTGTGCAGATTCACACTCCCCACCTCCCCTGGCCAAATCTGATCTCCGAGCCCAGCCAAGGACCAAACCCTGGCCCTACAAATCCAGGATCCAGAGTCACTAGGGTGAGGTACAGCCCAAAGACCCCACCAGCTAGTGAGAGCAGCCCGTTTTCTTCACACAGCGCCAGGAAGGGGGGTATTAACTGATAATGCATTTTGTAGAAACCACGGTTCCAGAAGCTGAAGGGTTAATTTCATGGAGCTGCAGCCACTGATGAGATCTGTCCCTTCTCCCGTAACAAGAGCTGTAGGACAGGACACTGAAAAAGTTTGTAGGGCCTTTGTAGGGCCTTCTCTCCGGTGGGTGTATCCACTCTCTCCTGCGGGATGTAACTTTTGCCCCGCCAGCAATCCTGACCTAAATTTTCCTCTGAGCGGCACTGGTGCGAGCGCCAGAACAGCTAAGAAAGGAATGTGTCGTGTGTGTGTGCACGCGTGTCCATCCGTCCGTCCCCGCAGACCGACAGGAATGGAACTGATCAGGGCTTGCCTTTCATTTGCTTGGCTTTTTGGAACTTGGGTTTTTTTTTTTTTGTTAATAACTGCCAGATTTGCTTATTTAGGTTTGAGAGCACAACAGAAAAGCTGGGGGAGGCAGAAGCAACTAAAGCACATACATGTGGGCACACTTGCTTTTTCAGGCTTTGGTCACAAAAAGCAAACTGAGCAAATTACTGTGGGCTATTTTCTGCCCTTTCCATGTTACTGCTCCACTCACCAAACTCGTGCCCTCATCATCCACCCTCCTATCCTCATCCCGGGTGCAGTGCAGACCACCCATCCTCAACCTTTTGCATATGAGGAGGAATGCACGGATTAGCTTTTAAAGGCTGTTTTCTACCAGAAAGCAACCTCGACGACATGACTTCCTTAGGCAGGCAGATACCTGACCTCATGCATTCTGCTTCTGCCACCCCTTCCTAAGAGGACAAGGAGAAAAAGACCTTTCACTGCCCTCATCGGGTACAGTCAGGATGAGTCAGCTGCAATGCAAAAATTTGTTTGCTTTTAGGGAAGAGGGGGCCCATACCTCTCCAAACTGGCTAGGAGAGGTTTTTTTCCTGCAAGGAAGAGTGACCTTTCCTGAGGACATCTGCAGCCTCTCCGCCACGTGAGAGGAGTAGCTGCAAAGAAGCTCCAGTGTCATTAGCGAGTCTGGAATGCAGCACAACGTCAGCCAACACCCGGCTGGAAAAAATGCTCTCATTCGCTTAAACCCAGATAGATGGATTTCTGATAGGGCCTTGGCGGAAATCCCTGCACCGGCTTTTGGGCAAGTACCTCTGATAGAAAGAAAGAAAGAAAGAAAGAAAGAATATGAAAGGAAGCATTAACACTTTTCCTCTGGCTGGGCTAAGCTCTGAAAGGACACTTAAAAATCATTCTCTGAGAATTAGCACAATCAAAACGACAACAAATATTTTTTTCAGGGGTGTTTCTGTGCCAGGTACTGTGAGCTCTATTCTGAGGAAAGACTTCTAAAGATTCTACGCTAACCTGAAGAGTTCAAAAAAGCCACGCAGAGAAACACAGAACAACGACGAAAATCCTCTTAATTCAATCTGCGCTTTATCGCACAAGGCCACAGCAGGGGATTTTTGGCTGTGGGAATATAAATACTCATCCACGCTACAGCTCGGGGTCCCGCTCCGATTACTACCCAAACACAGAAAGAGACAGTCCCAGCCAGGAGAGTTTTCAGTCTAAATACAGCAGAGGTGGTGGGAGAGCCGGCGGTGGCCGGGGGAAGGCTCGGCATGCAGGCCGCAGCCCAGCTGCTGTGTGCGGGCCCGCTGCAGCGCTGCGGCGGCCATGCCCTTGGTGCTTCCCGAGCTCCTGCCTCCTCCCGGCGCGAGGAAGCCCGCCCTTCCCATCTCTGCATGGCTAGCTAAAAGCCATCCTGCCCATTTTTGCCTCTCAGGCCCCAAGGGATTTTTTTTTTTCCCCAGCCGTGGCTCAGGAGTGGTTTGAGTGGCCTCCGGTGACAGACGTGTGACGCGGAGCCAGCAGGGAGGCTGTGCCGGTGCCGGGGGGTAATCCATGTCCCGCCGTGCCAGCCAGCAGATGCTGATAGAGCTGACAGTGACGGGTGGCAGGGGTCCTTACCGCATCGCCGAGCTCCCCCATCCCGCGGGAGAGCGCCCTGGGGGGCCGGCTGTGCTCCCCCCCCTCCTCCTCCCGGAGTCACCCCCACCTCCTTCCCTCACAACCAAACTGCAGTTCGGTGCAGGTTTCAGACATCCCTGTCCTGCTTTCACCAACCCTGACGGCTCTCCTGCTCCCAGTGCCCGGGTCACTCAGCCTGCTTGCCTTGCTCCAGCACGCCATGGAGGCCTTACGGGCCGCAGGACTGACACAGCAGGGAGTCAAAGCCTGCGGGGAGGTAACCCCGATGGCCGACTTCTTCATCTGCGAGGGCACCAGATGCACCGAGAAACAAAAACGACTGCTGAAGCAACAGGAGAGGCAGAGGGCAAGAGACACCCCGGGTTGCCTTGTTCAGTCCCCGCAGGCACCACACCTAACGACAGGGATGGAGAGGACAGGGGAGCTGCAGGAGGGCTCGGGGACAAATAAGCCCAGAGGGGAGGAGGAAACAGAGCAGAAAGGAGAAACAGGGCGTAAGGCCACAAGTCTTGCTCCACGGGAACAAGATTTGGGAGGGCTCCTGCAGAAAGCACCAGGGTGACCTTTAATGCCTTCCCCTACAGCATTTGGGAAGGAGCAACATTCCCTCCAGAGACAACTCTCTGTCTTGGAAATCCACTGTTTTATGAAACAGGATTCCCTCACACAGGGAGGGAAAGCACTTTCCTTCCTACAGCTGACCTTGAACACCATCACCTCTGCCGCATCTGGATGACTTTCCAAGCCCTCCTTGAAGGTTCATCTACATGTCTGGCTTCCAACTTCCCGCTGCCCTGGCTACTCAGCGCTACTGCAAGGGCTGAAACGTCCAACGAGGCTCTCGCTGCCTCCTGCCAAACTCATCCAGCGCCTCGGTGCCTGCAGCATCACGTGGCAGGGACCCTGCGAGCAGAGCCCGAGCGCTGCACAAGGCTGCACGAACCCACCGTGCGGGATCAAGCATCACTTCACGTCGAGAAAGCAAGCTTTACTCACTCTCTGATCCTTCAGGAGCTGACAGCAAGGGGCAGAAACATCAGTCAGCAGGATTGGCCGGCGCGGTTGGGATTACACGCTGAGGTTTTGTTTTCAAACTTTGCCTGGTTGCGGCAGGGCTCTTTAAGGACCTAATCTCCGTGTGACTGTTCCCTGCACCAGCCGTGCCCCTGCGGATAAGAAGGACTTAGGGAAGCACTGTCTAATGACGGCTGCACTCGCTGGCAGGCTGGCTCCGGCTCCACTGCCTCTGTGCCGCCCCTGGCCATCTCCTCCACCCCAGCCAGATACTCCATGCCCCTCTGGTTGGGAGCCGTTTTCTCTCAACAAGCACCCAGAGCTGCTCACTCCAAGCAGAAGTAAAGGGACGAATAGAGTTAAAGCAGCACAGTTTGGGCTAGGGGGCTTAAATTCTCGTCAGAACCTGGTGTGAGTACTGCTGTGCAGAAATGTGGGCATCACTAATACAGCTCAGCTGATCCCAACACTCCTGTCCGTAGGGGTTGTTTTGGGGCTTTTCTTGATACCTGTGTAGGAGAGACCAGCTAAAAGCAAGTGCTGTTAGTGCAGTGTATATTCAGAGGCACGATAAAAACTCAGTGCACACAACTAACCGGAATCTGAGCGGGCAATGCCTTGTGATACTACACTCGGTCTGTAGGACTAGCTAAACCGCTCCCGGGTCCCATTATTGGGACTGCTAATTAAAGCAGAATTTGTCTCCACTTTTTAGCGGCGCTCCGAGCACCTACCTCAGCGCGGGGCGAGGGCCGGCGGCGTCCCCGGTGTCCCCGCAGCAGGCGCTGGGCCGGGTGGTGGGTCCCTCTCCACCCTGCGGCCACAATAGTTTTAAACAGCACAGGGAGAGAAAACTTCTCCCCCCGAGCACAGGCTGCCAATTTTCAAACAAGGTCAGACACCAACCTCCTCCCCCTCCGCCAATGACCTTATTAGCACCGATCGTGGTTCTAATAATACCCTGCGCTGTAAGCAGGCCATCTGCCATAACATTTCACTACGGAGTCGGGGAATTGCTTGGTTTGAGTACGCTCACGTCCCAGCAATCCAACTGTCCCCCCGTAGGGATACGCACCTTCCCCCCAGCTCTAAGGCAAGCGCTGCAGAAGGGCAGCTCCGGCTCAAGCAGGGAGAGAGCAGCACAGAGCCATGCCCAGGGGGGAGCCATGCCTCCAGACAGGGAAGCTAGAACCAGTCCAGGTTAGGGATGGACCTGCTGGAAAGCACTTCTGAGGAGAAGGATCTGGGGGTCCCGGTGGACAGGAAACTATCCATGAGCCAGCAATGTGCCCTTGTGGCCAAGAGGCCAATGGGATCCTGGGCTGTGGAAGGGAAGAGTGTGGCTAGTAGGTCAAGGGAGGTCATTCTCCGCCTCTGCTCTGCACTGGGGAGGCCACAACTGGAATATACTGTGTCCAGTTCTGGGCTCCCCAGTTCAAGAGGGACAGGGAACTCCTGGAGAGAGTCCAGCATAGGGCAACAAAGATGATGGAGGGATTGGAGCATCTCCCTGATGAGGAAAGGCTGAGAGAGCTGGGGCTCTTGAGAGAAGAGAAGGCTGAGGGGAGACCTTAGTAATGCTTCCAAGTGTCTAAAGGGTGGGTTGGAGGAGGATGGAGCCGGACTCTTTTCAGTGGTTCCCAGGGACAGGACGAGGGGCAACGGGCACAAGCTGGACCATGGGAAGTTCCACTCAAATCTGAGGAAGAACTTGTTTGGGGTGAGGGTGGCAGAGCCCTGGAAGAGGCTGCCCAGGGAGGGTGTGGAGTCCCCTTCTCTGGAGATCTTCAAGCCCTGCCTGGATGCCGTCCTGAGTGATGTGCTCTGGGCAACCCTGCTTTGGCAGGGGAGTTGGACTGGAGGATCTCTAGAAGGTCCCTTCCAACTCTGACAATTCTGTGATTCCATGAAAAGCAGACTTAGAGGTTAAAAATCCCTCGCTCCAGCATCGACAGCCTCCAACTCTCCTCTGACGGTGGGGACACTGAGTAACCACGTCACTGAAACCCAAAACCAAGGCCAAATACTAACCAGATGTTCAGAGAGCGGGAAGCGAAGCGCCGAGGCCGCCGAGAGCAGCGTTACTTCTGTGTCGTGGACTTTCCACTGCATGGACAGCAGAAAGATTGTATTATCCTAACACATTAGCTATGGTTAAGCTAATGTTTTCACTGCCGTTACAGGAGAGGGGGCTTTCACAACATTAGACAGGTAAACTTGTGGAAGAGCTAATCGTGTTTGACAGTGATTCATTTAGAAAAAGCCAGGGTTTGAAATGGTTTCTCAGTGAGGACATCTGTCTAAAACACCCGCAGCCTTGTTACTACAGTAGCTCAGCTCCACTCGGTCTTCAAAGACATTTTCCTTATACTGCTCTTGAGAGGTCAAAAAGCGCAAGGAGGCACAGAGACTGACATTACAACACCTTAGAGTACCCTGCATCGTCGGAAGGCTTTGGAAAGCCAGCTTCCCAAATCCTTGGCCTGTCCTCTAATCAAAAGGCCATCATCAGACGTGGGATGAGAGGCCACACGGGGCAACGAAGGGGGTCAGTGCCTGGTTCTCTGCTGTTTTGTGAACAACAGTAAAAGAGCAGCACTAAGCCATAAGTAAAACTGCACCTGCATGAGGCTTTCACCCAAATGCCTCAAAACATTTATTTTAATACCAGCATAACAATATTTATTGGGACAGATTTTCAAAGAGCTCAGCTCCTCACTTGGAAATCTAACCACTTATTTAAATGCTCAGTGGGAGATGTCAGATGATGGGCTCTCCAGAAAGCCTGGCACATCTTGTTTATATTTGTTTTAAAAGCCTCCGAACAGCTCAATTACTTAAATGCATGTTACTGCACCCTTCTTCAGCTTGGTGAACCAAGTGGCAGAAAGCTATTGTCGGCAAAGGGATTAGATCAAACGGGTGCTACGCTGCTCAACTCCATCCACTCCATGTGGTCGCCCAGAGTCACTCTCCTCAAAGGCATCTTCCATCACCTTTCCCTCAGCTCGCTTCACTGGGCTATCATGGAGCAAGAAAAGTAGCTAGGTAGCTTCACTGACACAGCAGCAAGCCAGGACACCGCGGCCAAGCGTGACCCCCATGATTACAAGGATCCTCTCTGCTCCAAACTCTCCCCAGGGACAGGGAGCTGCAGGTTTGGGGTGTCTGAGTCCCGGTGTTAGCTACCACTATAGATCAGGACTGGAAGATGGAAAGCCTGAAGCTCCTTCCCCACACGGACCCGGCAGTGCCACGGCTTGCAGCGCAGCGCCCGTTGAGGTGCCAGAGCTTACTGTACCAACACACAACCCTGCCCCGGCCAACCTGACTCACAGCCACGCAAGAATAAAGGCAGGAGGTGCCGCACCTTGCTAGCTGGGCCTCAGCACCCCACCTCCCTCCTCTGGCGCAGAGGAAAGCCCCGGGGCTGGCAGATTACCCACCACATCCACCCTGGGGCAGGGGCACAGAGCTTGTGCCTGCAGATCCACGCCGAGCACGCACCAAGAAACCCCCCCAAACTGGAAGGCCAAAGGTGGCAGAGGAGGAGATGGCCACAGGCAGTTCTCCCTCTTTGGAGAACGGCTGAGGACCGTTTCCCTCTCCCAAAACCCGAGCAACAGCTCACGCCAGCGCCAAGGAGCTCTTTGCTGCCCACCTGGAATTCTACAGTGGCTTAAAATCAGGCTTAAGTACTTTGCTTCACTGGAACCTCAGCCCAGAGGGCTTTGCCCTTAAAAAAGGCAAGTAAGCCTGAGGAGCAGGAGATGGCATGCCATGGCCCGTGCAAGGCTGCAATATGCCCATAAAAGGTTTCAAATTGTATCTGCTTAAGAACACTCAGCAGCTCAGAAGGCTTTAGAGGCGCATTCCAAAAGAATTTCTCTTCTGCTTTTTTAGGCAAGTGCGAGCAGCAGTCAGCACTTCACCATCATCTTCCCCACCGGAAGGCCGAGGTTACTCGTGGCTGACTTTAATACGGTCAAGGCTGCTGGCTTTATCCCTGGGGACGGTGGTTTGCTCACGGCGCAGGGAGATGGCCGGGGCTGTGAGAGCTGCAGGCAGGAGCGGAGGCTGGAGGGGAGGAGAGGCTGGCAGGAAAACGCCGCCGCTGGATTTGCTTGGCCTGCCTCCGCCGGGAGGCTGGCCTCCAAAGTGCGGTCTCAGGACAAATCTGTAGCTACTGCTCTGCTTCCCAGCACGTTCACGGGGAGAACGCACACCGCTCTGAGGCCCGAGGAAAAGCCGTAATGAACTGTTAGCTGCAGGAAGAAAGAGAGGAAGAGAGTGGTGCCGTGCCTGCCCCTTGCACCAAGAGTGCCTCCCGACGTGCCAGCCTGCACCTACACCTCTGCCAGCCTGCACCTACACCTCTGCCAGCCTCCTCAACCCAACTCAAGGACACCACACATGAGACCGGCACCTCCAAACATCAGGTAACAGCAGAGGCTTCTGCCCCCTTGCAGGCAAGCCCTACGGAGACACACAGGGGCAGGAGGTCTGGGGCACAGACAGGGCTCTCCAGGTTCATAAACAGAAGACTTTTAGAGGACATTCCTACAAACACAAGGCTGGACCTGGTGCTACCCCGTGACCGTGCACTGCCACAGGCAGAAGATCCTTTCAGTGTCCCCTGATGAGTCAAACCCCAGCCTCACCCCAGCAGGGACTGCCCACCCCTCGGGCACTCCAGGAGGGCTGCCAAGGCACTCTGCTTATGGGTACCCATGGGAGGGCACAACAGTCCCAATGAATTCACCTTCCAGCACAAGGTGAGTGCCTAAGACCCACCAGGGTCCCCACCCCACCGATGCTTTTGATACTCACCAGGCCAAAGCCACCCCAAGGGCAAAAGGACTCTCACTCCCAGGCCTGGCTTTGGCAATGGCACCCAACAGGCAGGGGAAGAGTCACCTCACCTTGTGCCATCAAAGGGGTCAGATGTGTGACAATGCAAGAGGTCTACCAGAGGTGGGAGAGGATGGTGGGAAGAGACATGCTCCTCCCTACAGGTAGTCGTGGCAGACATGAAGAAAAGCGTTCAGAAGTGACTTGCACTGTTACTGATACTAGTTGATGAATGTGTCCACGTTGGCCAGGCCAGTGTAACACAGGGAAACCAACAGAGATGCTTAGATTTGCCAGGGACCCACTGCAAAGCAAATAGCCAAATTCATCTAACATCCACCCTCCACATAAGTAGGAGTCTGAGGTCTGTTTGGTAGGTCAACCTGGCATATGAGGGACCAACACTTTCAGGAGGAAGATGCCCAAGCCTAATCCATTAAGAAAACGTGAACTCCAAGTATTTAACTACTACAAATGTCACACTGAGACCTTTGGAGGGCATTTCTGTTCCAGACAACTCCTTGCAAGCTTTCACACAGGCTCTTAACATCCACCTCTCTACTGACGGCAGCAACCCTGTACTGACTGATTAACAATGTGGCCCCTCCAGCTCATACCTCCAGGAGCCCTCAAGGAGCCCTCTATGCTGGGATGGGTCTCACTTCTCATGGTTTCCATCAGAGGTACGCAGAGCTCCCAGGGCTTCCTCCACTCTTCCAGAAATGAGCTAATAAGGGAGCACATCTCCAGAATGGCGCCAAAACTAGACTATGCACCAGGAAATCTATGCCATCCTGTCTTTCTTGCCATGTTACCCCTGAACAACACCAGAAGGATCTAATGAAGACGAGGACAGGCCCAATCCCATCTCCCTCCCCAACACACCTCAAAAATCATCTGCTTGCTTTCAAGTATAGACAACGAGTACCTGCAAGGACTCTGCCTTACATCTTTGGAAAGAGTTGGAATGAATAGGACTTTCCCACCCCTTGCTGACTATTGCTGTCCCTGCAGCAGAGTCACCAGGTAACACCAGCCTGTTTCCACTCACATGTGTTCATCACTCAGCACCTCCACACAGAGCCAGGATCAAGGGAATTTCAGCTCAGACGCTGGACTTCACATTCAGCATCTAAGGCCCTCTGTCCTCCAGCTAACCCTGCTGCAGGGGCAGTAATCTGCAATGGAGAAGCCAAGGGACAGCTTGAGGCAGCAACCTTTTAAACCATGATAGCAAGATTCACCAGTGCTCATCTGTCACGGTTCAACTGTTCAAAAAGTCACAGTTAAATGAAGTGAGACTGCTGGGACATCAAAGAAACCTACGGATAATGCTACATAAATCAAGCACAGAATCACAGAATTGTCTGGGTTGGAAGGGACCTTTAAGATCATCCCGTCCAACCATCAACCTAACTCTGATAAAACCCATCACTAACCCATGTCTCTAAGCACTATGTCAACCCGGCTGTTAAATCCCTCCAGGGATGGTGCCTCAACCACTTCCCTGGGCAGCCCATTCCAATTTTTTTTTTTTCTTTCAGTGTCAAAATGTTTCCTAATATCCAATCTGAACCTCCCCTGGGGCAGCTTGAGGCTGTTTCCTCTTGTCCCATCGCCTGTGACTTGGGAGAAGAGACCGACCCCTCCTGGCTACACCCTCTTTTCAGGGAGTTCAACATGCTCAGTACAGACCTCTGTCCTACAGAAAGATCAGTTAGGGACTTTATAGCAGCTAGGTGTATCTTCCCCTGGGAAGTTCAACATGCCCGGGGGTGTGTGTGTGTGTCACACACCACCCAAGTAACCAACCTGACTCCCAACAGAGAGCATCTGCAGTCCAGACACCGGGGTGGGCTTGGGAGATGCTCAGCCACAGGCACTGTCAGGTGAGCTTCTCCGTCAGTAGTCTCCATCCCACAGCTATGCCAAAACCTTCTGGAGACACTGCAGAGAGTATACACAGCTCGTGTGCCAACTACATTACACTGCAAAAACACAGAGCTGCTTGTAACCCATACACGAGAAGGGATCAGACCTAAATATTGTGTTTTCATTTCAGCGCTCTAATTCTTCTTGAAGTACCACTCTACTTTAAGAGAATTACAATAGCAACAGTTCTTATAAGTAAGTCTAAATACATTTTTTCCCCGCTTTTATGTGTTATAAAAAGCACTTAAGATGTGCCCTAAGACTCACGAGCATCCAAGACGAGACAGAAAGCTGCTGCAAATCTACTTCTCATCACCAAATGCTGTCGCTACGCAGGTAAGTGCCTTCATGACCAATGGAAAGTAAACATTTCTCACAAAAGAGACTTGGCTCAACGTTGTTCATCTGGTTTATTTGCATCTCCATTACACTGAGCTGAGACACACAGTCAGAGAGTCTCCAAAAATATCTCTATGGTTTTGTTTGCTTTCTTCTTCCTCTATAAGAGCGTAACCATATGCTATGTTTAGTGAGTGTTTTTAGTTGTTTCCTAGTTTGGAATCTATTTAAATGTTTAAAAAATTGATAGAACTGCAAACCAGTAAAAGTCAGAAATAACTCCAGTGAAGTCAGCATAAACCAGGTACAAATTAGCGTGAAAACTACAAGGAACAGCCTCAGGTAGAACAGCTTCACCATCATATGGTACGTTTACTGCCCAAGCACAGTAAACTTTTTAGACTTTGGGACTTTGAATACTATTACTACATAATAACATTTCTTTTAGAAAACAGACAATTTAGAGAAAGCTGTACTGTTACAAACTCCTGATTTTATGCCTGTTCACAGACAACTCATCTTTTTTTTTAAATATATATATAGTGCTTTGAAACACGCAGTAGCTTAACAAAGTTTTTAAATTAGATCTCCCAAAGCCAAAATTCATAGCCCTGAAATTTTCACCACGCTATTTTCTGTCTTTCGAAATGCTCTTCAAAACTTTGACTTGCATATGGAAACATCTACATTCATAAAGCAAATTAAGAAAAAAAACATACCACCACACCCCAAAAAGCTGGGCTTGTAACTTTTTTTAAACTGCGAGTCCATAGTGCAGATATCCAAACTGTGAGCAGCATAAATCAAAGCCTCTGTGAGCACCTGGAGTGCATTACCTGCATATTTTTATATAATACGTCACTATCTCCTAACACCCATCTCCCAGCTTACTGCTTCATCACTGTTTCCAGTGACCAAAGTAAGTGGGTTTTTCCCCCCTTCCTGACATCTTTAGAAACCGAAGAACACAACTAACGATTTGCTGGCCAGGGAATTAAAAGCAGAAAGGCTCGTAGCACGCCTGCCTGATCCAGCCTGAATAGGAAGGTTAATGACTGGATGAAGGCCTGCAGACAGCCCACCCCAACGCCAGGACAAGCCTTTGAAGGAGCTGCCACCAGCCAGCAAACTGTGCCCTGACCCTTGCCAGGAGCACCCGCTACGCACGGGACAGGGCACACCAAGCCTGGAGGGGAGGTGAAGAACAAAGCCCGAGGCCATCTGGCTTTACCGTGATGGCAGTCCACTCCTCTCCCTTGCTCAAAACGTCTCCGAGGTACCGTGGGACCTGCCCAGGAGCTACCGCAGAGCATCGCTCGCTGACCAGCAAAGCCCTTGAGGTCACTTCTGGAAGGGGGGTGGCCCAGCGGTGGGGCCAGCTCTCCTGCCTCTGGACTGCTCTCCACCGAGCAGAGCAGCTTGCCCTTCCCTTCACACAGACTAATTCAGACAACGCTGTTCTTCCAGAATAACGAGGAGGGAGGCGCGAGTAGAGCGCGAGAGCTCTCTTGGCATCCGATTCAAATCTGTGAGCAGCTTCTCACAAGGAACTATTTTTAAGTTTCGTATCAATCTGCTTGAGAAAGATTCCTTCTGCTGCCTACCAACATGCAACCCCCCCCCTCCTTCGAAGAACCACAGCAAGATCCAGCCCTGCACTTGCAACCCAACCAAGACTCGGTACGTCGGGACCAAATCACTGCCAAAGCACAAGGATGCTCCTGCAGAGCGGGCCCTGGTGAACCCCCACCCCAGCACCAGGGAAGCCCCATCCTCCCGTTACCTTCTGAAGTTCCGTGTGTTCTTCACAAGGTTACAGGTAGCACACATCCCCCTGTCGAACAGCCCGCACAGAGGCAGCCTGGCTGCCTGGGGAAGCATTACTGCTCTTACCACTGCAACACAGGCAGGACCGCTACGTGAGATGGAGAAAGGAAAAAAAAAACAACAAACCAACCCAAAAAAGGAGCTGCGTTAAGCATATAGATGCTGTGCATGACCTGACCAGCGAGGTGAAACCATTGTACGGCGGGTTATCAGAGGTTCCCGTAGGAAGGCATTGTTCAGGCTTAAAGAGGGCTGTGAGAAAAAACCCAAGGAACAGCACTACACAATGGATGCAGATAAGCAACCTCTGAACAAAGCCCTGGGTGGCTGCAAGGCAACTGGAAAACTTATTAGCTGCAAGCATTCTATATCCTGTCTCCCATAAAGCAACGCAGATGTTCTCCTAATGCCGGGAGAGAAAAGATGAGAAGAGCACTAAGTAGCCATCAAGCCCTGGGCAGGAGAGAGGGTCAGTCTCCAACAGCTGTCGGAGGGAAACAGCGGCTGCGCACACAAAGATGTCCACAGGATGCACGAGAAAAGCCTCTTCTTAACAAGTCTAAGAACAGTAACACTTCCCTAGTCACCAGTAAGGGAAGTTATGACCACGAGCCCCTCGATACCTCTGCAAACAGGGCTGTGCACGCCCGGCTCCGGCTCAAGGACAGACAGCCCATGGTTGGGGAGTTGAGGCAGCAGGGGGTTATCTCCCCTGGGAAACGTCCAGGCACACACAGGCTGTGGCGCTGGGGACGGCACCTCTCAAGGGCACAGCAGAACTGGGGCTCTGCTGGGAGCCATGGGGCTGGAGGAAGGGTGGGCTTCCAGACCCACTCGCTGCTTGAGAAGTGGGGTGCAGAAACCGCCCCACCATCAGTCCCTGGCCGCGTGTTCCGCACAGCGTGACCTCTCCCCCGGCGTGCTTCCCACAGCCAGAGCTGTCAGCCCTCCGTGAGGCTTTCCTAAGCCTGAAAAATCTGGAAAATCTGTTCCCTGGAAAATCGAGGCCGCTTAACTAGCACATACTGGGCATCTGCTACTGTGTCAAGAGGAAACTGCAACACGAACATTAGTTAACAGCCTGTTACACAGGAAACACGCTGAGCTGTGGAAGATCATAGCCAAAGATGCCAAAGGAGTTGGGTTTCTCAGGATGGCGTTCCCCATCCCGTTCCCCACCGGTGAAGCAGGAGAAGCCTTGGCTCGTGCCAGCAGGTGGGATTTGAACCGCAGCTCCTCGTACGCTCTACGCTGGGTCCTGCACATCTCCCAGCCCCAGCTGTGGGGAGAAGGGCCATCACAGAGGGCCTGAGGGTGCCGCAGACGCTGGACCCCAAGTGTCACACACCTGGGTGGCTGCACAGGGGACACCTCCCCAGGACGCTGCAAGCATCAGGCGAGGGGCATGGTACGTGGCGTGGCAGCACTCCTTTCCCTTCACAAATAAGTGCCATAAAATGTAAACACATTAATCTCTTCATTCAAAGAGCCACCGGCTACAATTCACCAGTTTCAAGGGCATAAAGAACATGCTTTTTTTTTTTCCCCCTCCGATAAAAACATTTTTGTCTCTTGTTGTCAGCAAACCAGCAATGTAAATGAACATTTGAAAGTCACTGTATAACTAGAGTCATTGCATATAATCTGATTAAAATGAGCAAAACCAAACGCAAACAGGAAGCTGGAGCTCCTTGGTAAAAAGGAACAGAAGCGAAAATAGGAAGAAACCACAAACAGTCAGAAAACGGGTAAACCCACGCTCGACCAGATCCAGCCCCAGTCTGATCCTGCACATACATGATTCCATCGGTTCTGTTACTCATTATATTCATAAAAATCAACGCAAATCTCTTCAAGCAACAGTTGGAAGTTCAAGTGAAAACTTTTAAGCCTGTAAAATTTATCAGATTCCTTCTAGGAACTCAAACGGGTTAATTCCTCTGATCAAAACATTAAACACAACGTCAAGAGCTCTCAAAAGCAACCCCTTATTCATACTGTCTCAGTATGGTAAAACACCATCCTATTTAAAACACCTGAGGAGCCACGCTTTTGGGAAAAAAAAAAAAAAAAAAAAAAAAAAGGAAAAGTGGATGTTCCTTTCCTGAGAAGCGCGGTGAAGCAACCCCAAACAGAGATGCTCACCCCTTCTCCCGGGAGCCCCTCGCCCCAAATCTGGGCATTTGGTACATTTTGAAAGTCCCTCCTGGAGCGACAA
>JAHREE010137568.1:0-21435 GCA_033628505.1 Tringa tobata | reverse complement strand
ACGAACCACAAGAGGACATTCAGCACACACTCTGCAGCATTATCTCTAGAACATCAATGCTGCTCAGGAAGATGGAAAACAAACGGGACCATACAGATGCCCGATGCCATCAGAAGCGAGCCATGAAACGCGGCTCTGTCCTGTTCATCGGAGCGGTTCTCGAACACACGTCAGCACAACACGAAGGTGACACCAGTGCTCCAACGGGGCTGTGTTGCTCCCAGGCAGAAAGGCTGTACGTACCCATTTAAATGGGTCAGGATCCAGGAGCAAATTCCCTGTTAGTAATTTATGTGTCAGTACGACTGTCCATTAGCACCAGAGGGGAAAGCAAGAGATTTCTTTCAAAGGGAAATTTTATATGTGTTTGGAGGCTTTGCAATTAATGAAGATAAGTATTTAGGGAAATACAAATTATCTAAAATTAAGGCTTTTGTTTTTCCACAAGTACAAAAATTTCTAACACAATTTAAGCCCCCACTCTGCTAAGCTAAAGCCTAAGCAAAGCTCTGTAAGGCATGTCAAAATTCACAAAGCAGTTGCAAACTGCTCTGGTCCTTCTCCCTCCAACAGGCCTGGCAGGCTTCCCTCCAGACTTTGACTCAGTTCAAATGCAACGCTGTTAAATCTCATCATGTTATCATGAGTCCTCTGCTATTCAACTTCCTTATTAAAGCCCTGGGCTTCTGGACTCTGCTCTTATTTATTTTTAAATGTGTTTCTAGCCCACAGACTTCAAAGTGAAATTTCAAAATGTGAATGCTAAAGGCGCAAACAACTGAAGACAAATAAAAAAAATATACCAAATTTATTACTTCTATAAAACTTCACAATATTTTGGGGCTTCTCTTGTGATTTTGATCGTCTCTGGCGGCTGCTGCTGCTGTTATGCTTCAAAACTTGATTATAAGATGAAAAGGATGGAAATACCATGGGAAACAAAGCAGATTCAGTAGCGGAGTAATTGCCTTTAAAAGTAAATACCACAGGAGACAGAGGCCCCTCTTCTCTGCAGCCCAAGCAGGGGGGATGCTTCATGCTGGGCCTGGGGCCATAGTGCTGGCTAATCCTGATCCACCACAGCTTCATTCCCAACAGACATCACCATTCCCAAATCTGCAGGAAGTTGAGAATAGTTTGGCATCTCCAGTATTTAAGTTGCCAGTGGCATCTATTGACCCCAAGCTTTTACATTTTGGCATGTAGAAGGGCAATAGGGAGAGAAGCACTTTGTTCTTTACTGTGAGAAACTACAGAATATGAAAGCAAAGCCCAGCGCTGTCTTTCTGGATATGGAGAGATGAAAAAATGCATTTTATTCTGGTGAATCTGCAATTGCTACAGCAGCAGCTGTGGGGTTTTTTCCCCATTTTTGAGTGCTGCTGTCTTCCTGTAGCTTGATATCAGCCTAAAGCATCCAACCATTGAGTCATTTCAAAAAGGAGTGGTCAGGGGGAGGATGCAGCCCTTTTTTTCCAACATTAATTATTACCACTCCATGGGTTTTAGAGATAAACATAAGACCAAAGTGGGATGGAAAATGGAAACTGCTAATGCAACAAGTTATTTAATTAGCAGCATAATAGCGACTCTGCGTGTATCAGTGGAACACTGTATTCCATTAATACAGCCACTAAGCTCACAATAGCACCAATGCTGACGATGAGAGCAGACTTGCTTTTCAGCAAAAGCAAATCTGTGCAGGGCAGCAGCTCTTCTCTGTCCCTGGCTAAGAGCTGCTACAGCGAGATGAAGCTACCATATGTACACCTTGCTCCTGAGAAAGCTCAGCAGAAGTTATCTTTCCTTGTTCAATCTGTTGCGTAAGTTCTGAATGGTCTCTACTATAAAACAAGGATTATGGTACTGAAATTAATGTTATTGCTGTAGATGTGCCTTCTATAGAAATTGAACAGGTCCTCAGACAATGAGGTTTCTCAGCCACATCAGAGCACGGGACAGGCCCAGACTCTAACAGGATTGCAGAAGATGTGTGTACCCACCCCTGCATTTCTGCCCAGCCTCTCCTCTCAGAGCTGGACTGGACTCGAGGTGCTCATATTTGAGATACTCCACCAGCAGCTAAACTTGATCTGATTTTAACTCATCCCTCCTGTGACAATCACTGCTGAAAGGAGAGAGATCACTGGAAACCTTTAAATTCCAGGTTTCAGGTAAAGACAGTGTCAGTTTCCACCTCCATTATTGCTACTTATTCTGACAGTTGTGATTTCCAGACAAACACACTGAGTATTTTAAGAGAGGGGACTCTGTGTGGAGTTTCCTTGTGTGCTCAAGCTTCAATCCTTGCCCGTTCCAGTTCTGCTGGCTGAGAAGAACTGTCAGGCCAAACACCTCCAACAGATGGATGCTGAGGCCCCTTTCCAGGAGAGGCCAGACTTTGTGCTTCTTGCTGGCAGACACAACAGCTCCCATAACACAGATGTGGAGCTCTCTGACAGCATTTCATGCTACTACAAAATAAGACTGCAATAGAAATTATCGCAGGAGGCTCCTCCTGAGAAGCCAGGGTCTTCTCCCCAAGAAGCAGTATGTGAAAAAACCCCACAACCTGGCACAGCCCCCACACTTGTGCGTATGTCACTAAATTACAAATTAAATCAGAGGTGTCAGTTGCGAGACTCATTTCTGCATTTTTCCTGGGCTCGTTCTTGCAACTATAAATGAGATTAGAAGTACACACCTGCATGGGAAGTTCATAGGGCAGTTCACCCCCTCAGCAAGCCTTCGAGCCTGCTGGCATTTCTTCCTCTTTTAACTGCAAGGGCCAACAACTGAATCACCCAGCGAACCCAGGGAGGCTCAGACCCGAACAACTCCATGTTCCTGTTGCAGTTGCAGCAAAAAACCTGATGATTCACTGTCCTTTGTCCCTGACAGTTCCCTGGATAATAAATGGGAATAATATTTTATTTATACCCAAGTCATCAATTCTAAGGCAGAGGAAGCAGCAGATGAAAGGAGAGTTATTTCCATGAAGAAAGTGATGGATTAGAAAAATCCATTTTTACCCTGTCCCTCCTCCCTGACAGGGAATTCTAAACCATTTTGAATGATTACATTTTTCCTTCTTTTTTGGAACAGAATGAAGTATTTTAAAATCACATAGCAATTAATTGCCGTATAAACACAATTATTCAAGGAGGTACAAACTACCTTGGGCTTTTCTATTAAACAACCACATCCTGACTAAATAAGAGGCCTGATCCTGACTGCCTTCAGTTCCCATTACAGACAGTAGGAACTGAGGGAGCACAGTAACTTGCAGGGTAAACCCCAGAGGAAGCAATTACACAGGACAGAAAGATCTAATTTAGGTAGCTGTACTACAGTGTAAGTATTACAAATCCTCATTACACAGCTCAGATTTCATATCCTGACTTTTTCCTGCAAAGGGCATTTCTGTTTGTTTATTCCCTTCCCAATAAAGGCTTCTCAGAGCTGATGAGAGGTATTTAAGTGACAGCTTTTGAGACCCACTCCCCTTTTCTCTGCTGCAACACAGGCACAGCAAGGACAGCCAACGCCAATCCATCTCACGAAGGTGTCCTGGGGAGGAGTGTGATTGTGGGATTCATCTCCACCCACCCAACGCTGTCTCCTGGTCAGGATGCTGAAGGAAAAGGCTCCCATTTAGCAACTTTGATGACACATTGTCCCAGTGAGAAGTGAAAGCCCCTTCACTTGCACTTAATTTTAAACTTCATGGAAGCCAGGAACTTCAAGAAACCTTACCACAAGCTCACAGCAGTGAAAGGCAAAGCTGAAAAAACTCGAATGACTTCTCCCAGAACTGCTTTGCTGTTCATCACTTGCAGCTTGAACTCTAGCAATATTTGTAATTAAGAGCAAGCTCTGAATAATACCTAAAAGCAACAATTCATTAGGGAACAAGAGCTGAAAAGCAGGATTCAAAAGCTACCAGACATCTGCTAGAAATGTGCACAAAATTGGTAAACCTGGTGCATAAAGAGCTAACAGCAAATAAATGAACAGAAGCTTACTGTGTGGGGCTGAGCCAGAAAGGCTAATACAATTATGAAATGCGCAGGCTGTAAATCTGATGCTGGAACAATGAGACCAGCCTTGTTTCCATTCCTAAAAAGATGTTGAAACACTACAGATGTAGAAGAGAACCACAAAAATTATACAGAACTGGAAAAAATAACATTTCACCCTGACAGACAAAGTTGAATCTGTTTAGCCTATCAAAAAAGTGATCAAGAGTGACCTTGGTTACTGTAGCAGAACCTTTGATACAGAGATCTATAACACCTACCTTTTTTATTTCATTAGCAAAAGAAAGAAAATAATGGCCATGATGGGAAGCACATGCCAGACAAATCTAAATTCAAAGTCTCCAATTTTTAATAGTAAGGATGATTAACCACTGGAAAAAATGACCATGGGGAACAGTGAATTTTCCCTCCTGAAGTCTTCAAATCAAGACTAAATGCTTTTTCTGAAAGACATGCTGCAATCACAATGAAATCCACTGGCCCATGCTCTAGAGGAGGTCAGATGTGATAGCTCCTCCTGGCCTTAAGAGTTCATTACTGTGAAGCTGGGAACTTAAATTCATATTTGGGAAGAAACAAGATCTACTTTTAAAGCAAGAAGAAACCTCATACAATGAAAAATAGTAAGAACTTTACCCATGAAAAGGGCATACTTGCCTCACCCCACACACAGTTTTTTCCAGTGACGGAAATGCAGGATTTTCACTTTATTAGTCTTGGATACTTACTAAATGTCTCTTTCTTTTTCCATTAGATGAAAGTTTTGAAACCACCACTTCACATTTCTAGGGTTATTGTTTTAGCTTGTGTGCATACTCCCCCCACCCAGCAAATAACTTCATGTCTTCAAGGCAAACTGACATACCAACACTGGATGGTTCATCAGAAGCTAAAAACTAAGAGTATTACACACTGCCTTCCCCACATACTCAAAGAAAAAAGGGGGAAAAAAAAACCAACAAAACAAAAATGTCAACAATTGCTGCTTAATTCAGCTATACATGGTGCTGACTTTGAAGTACCCAAATTCATCCACAACTGATCTGAAAGCCAGCGCCAAAGTTACAAATCTCTTTAAGATCCCCGAGTTGCAAAATGGAGCAAAGTTTGATGCTTTTACCACACCATAAAGCTCACCAAGAGGCTGCTGTACCAACAGCTGAGGCTCCAGAATTTACCAGCCAGGCCTCTATGACTGGGAGCAAGGTTTACCTATAAACCTTGCAACTTCTGTTCAAGAAGATAAAAACGAAAGCTTCTAAGTGTTCCCTAGCTAACAGTCCAACCCCAAGTGAGAAAGTCAGGCACACACAAGTTTTCTACTTTTTCTAAATTCTGTGTGCTGGAGGAGCTGCAGCGTTTTGTGTTGAAGGATTTCACATTCATGTTCAGTAAGGGTCTCATGCAGACATCAAAGGAAAACATTAAATTTCCTTGGCAAGCCTTAGGCTAACTTCAGAGGATACATCACTGCATAATGTTTAGCAGTTGGATCACAGTAATTCATGAAAAAAAGAAACTGCAGGACGCCCACAAGACATTCCCTACATATTTCCATAATCAGGGACATTTCTGCTGAATTATTTGTTCATGTAGCAAAAAAGTCAGCAAGACACCAATGTGGCTGCATTTGGCCTGTATCTTTCTGCTCTTGTTCCCATCCTTTTCCACTAGACACCAGGTACATATGAATTCAAACAGAAAAGGCTGACAATGAGTTTGAATAGCACAGAGTAGGTAGAAACCAGCATCACATCTGCCACTTTGAGAAAGAGATGATATTTACACTGTTGAATGTCTATTACATTAGCTGCTCCCCCAGGAGCCACTAGAAAATGACACAGAAGGCATATTTCTCAAGAAAACTCTCTGTCTCCTTTCGGGAGAGGTTTTGCCACCATTGATTATCAAATATATATTTTTTCTTAAACATTCTCAAAAACCATGGGATGTTGTGTGTGGGAAGGGTAAATGTAACAACAAATATATTTTACTTACTTTTTGGCAATTGGAAGGTAATGAAATATGCTTTTTAACTACAGTCGCCTGGCACAGTATTTTTGTTTTTACAGTAAAGCCAAAGAGGATTAGGACACACCGTACTAATTCACAAGAGCAGACAGTACCTGCTCCAAAGCTTTATCTTCCAAGCAGACTGGACAAAACAGCAGCATTTCAACCATACAGGTGGGGAAAGGAGGAGCAAAGACATTAAGTGACTCCTTCAAGGTCACACAGGAATCTGTTGCGGGGTAAGGTTGAGTTCCCAAAGTCTCAGTCCATTTAGGCATTGGAAAAAGCAATGAAACAAGAGTATGTACTAATTTTGGCAGAGATTTTTAAATCATGCATTGCTACAAGGAACAAGAATCTGCACTCATGCTAACCCAGGCACCGAAGGAACATATAAAGGAAAACTAGTTACTCCACCCAATCTATCTGATCACCTTATATTTCTTAAGTCAATAAAGACCTTTCTTGGCCAGACGATCCAACCCACAATTTAGATCTTATTACAAATCAGACATACTAAACCACTTTCTCCCTCTGGCTGCAGAAGATAAAAGGCCAAGCAAGCAGGCAACATTTTAGTAACTGGCTTCATGTAACAGCTTCGGATTTTCTTAAAAGCCTCAGCATTGATTATTTTCTTTAAATAGCAGTAGCTTATTGAGAAACCTTCTACTCATTTTAATGCACAAGGTTCTCCTCAAGTAGAAAAGAAAGCAAAACCTGCCCTGCCAAGGCATATTTGTCAAAGAGCTTCAGGTACTGGCAAAAAACTTTGAAGTGAGAGTAAGTTAACACTGGTGCTGAAGGGCTAAGAGGGGAAATTCAGAGATGAAGAGGAAATAAAGTATGGACTGACACAGAACAATACTGGGACTGAGCTCCAGCTAGTGTTTCAGCCAACTGCACGAGCCAATGCTGCTATTTGTATGTATCCAAAGGAGCTAAAAGCTCATGGCATGCAAAGCAATACAGCTCTCATGTGGTCTCTGCACAATTCAGGGCAAAAAGGAATAGAGGAATTAATTTCATCAAGCCAAATCACCAACACCCTGCTGTTACATAAAAGCCTGTTTTCTAGGGAACGTTTCCAAAGATGGTGTCATTTCGGCTGTTTTGATTAAAGTGACATAGTCAGGTTCAAGATGGGATACGCTGCAGACCGAGAAACACTCTGGTTTGACAAAATCTCCCACTCCCTTTTCAGCCCTCATGGTGCTTCTTTCTTCCCTCCGTTTGCCACATTTTCATATGGAAAACAAGCATGGCAATTGCACTGCCTGGTTCTCAGATGCTAATGTAAGGCTGTGATGAAAGAACTGCAGAAGGCCTTGGGGAGATGCTTAAAACCTAACTCAAACAGATAAAAAGATGACTATTTAAGTTTGCCTGGGAAAGTCTCTACACATATTGGAAACCCCTTGAGGCAGGGACTACCCTTCTGTTCTCAGTTTAATGGCCAGTTGTACAAATTATGATTGCACAATTACTTTTATAAGGTTTTCAATTATACAAAGAATGTATCTTATTAAAGTTTATAACTCTGAGAAATAAAACCTAAAACCCCAAAGCCTCTGCATTCAAGTTGCATGATCCGTTAGTGCTCCATCACAATGCGGTCCCAACACTATTATGAATTTACACCACAGCCTACAATGAACTTTATAACGAGCAGACACAAGCACTGCAGCACTCTAGTTCCAGGATGCAATACGCATAGCCTCATGTTGTGCTTTCATACCTTCCCTCCTGTGTCTGTATTTTAGCAGTCAGCATTCTTGGACAGTCACTGTGCGCCTTGACGGCTGGAAACTCAAATTCCAAGCAGTCTGCAGCACTGGCACTGCCCTGCTGGAAGCTCCTTACCTGCAAAGCTGGCCACATTGCACAGGGGAGAAGAATGATCATGGACATGGAACAAGGAGGGGAAGGAAGTGTCAAAGGTGAAACCACTGGGAATGTATAGCCTTGTGCTTTCCCTGGCTGGGATCAGCCACATCAAAACAAAAAAATAAAAAGCAGAGCACAAACTCTAATCCACCATAAAAGCACCAAGTAAAACAAGTCTTCTTTATTCAGTAAAGCATATTGTGTCCCAACACAAAATCCAGCTGGTAACAACTCTCCCAATGGAAATGCAGAGGAGTGACTACCCCATTTTACAGATACCTCAACTGAGCACAGGAGCCTGAAGTCACATAGCTGGTCTGAGAGGTTGAATGTATTTCACATCCAGACCTGGGCACAGATTGCTGTTGACATTTACATTTCAAAACTTCTTTCTGTTGAGGAAACGTACAACCTCCTCCTCTTTAAAAGCTTGAGGCTTTGCAGTCCCTCAAGGACAGCTCTGCTGAGAACCACTGCAATTGTACCAGAACAAGAGGAGCCCCCACGAGGCCCAGAATGACTCACAAGTGATAGCCTAACAGGATGCCTGCCTATTCAGAAACTGCAAAAACCAAAATTGAAGCAGTCTGCAATCAGCATTATTCATACCACAATACTCAAATTTAATTGTTTGGCATGGAGACAACATCAGAAGTGCGCATCAACTGGGCTCGTGAACCTACCAAGAGAAAGAGGAAGGAGACAGCCTCCAATGGAAGACAGGTCTGAGCACCCAACATGGAGAATCCAAAGAGCCCCACAGCTGCTGAGATGTCAGCCCTGTGAAGACAGATGCCCTTGGTGCAAAGTGACATGTGCTAATCTTTTCTGCACAAGCAGGAAGAGGGGAAGCACTACACACTTTCCAACAACAGGCAAAGCACCTCTGTCCTTTCTGATCCTGGCATTTCTCTCAAGGCTACTCCAAGTAGCTGAACTGGTTTGAAGTTGCACTTGCACACACAGAGCTCACAGTGCAATTTCCTCTCATCTAAGCTAATAAATCTTACGGTGTGTCTGCTTTTTCTGAACACAAGTTTTATAAGCTGAATAAACTTTATGGAATAGTTGATTGCCACAGCAGCCAAAACCTGGAAACTTGATGCCTGACCACAGCCAGGTACTGCAGGCTCCAACAGACACTCTGAGAAAGTTCAGTTTTCACACTTCAGAAAGAGATCCTCTTACTGATCTGTTCGCTCTGCATCAAAGGCCCCTGACTTATTGGCTCTGAAAGCTTTTCATTTAGCTTATTTTCAAGACCATTCCCCTTGTGATCAACAGATCAGAAGACAGGACAGAATCTTTCCACCCTTCCCAGCTCAGAGCACATCCTACCATCCGCCCCTTGCTTTTTCACTGCAAAGTGTCTTGATATGGCAAAAATACAAGGGTTTGAGCAACAACTCATCAGTCTTTGGAAAGCCGTCTTAGATCTCAGTAGGAACATCAGAGAGCCTTCCCTCAAGTAGGGGCTTTAGTGTAGTTGCTTGGTACAGCTCAGGGTTTAACAGAGAGAACATCTCCAGACACTTTCCCCCCAAATCACGATCATGCAACAACCCTTCGGCTACGGTGGCAAGCACGTACACGAACAACAAATATCAGGAAAGTAATTCACACAGTCCTGGTGATCAGCTAGCACAGTTTTACAGCTGGAAAGGAGAGGGAGGAGGCAGTATCACAGGAAGGGACAGACCACCTGTAAGCACTCCAGAGGCCCAAATTTGGACACCTGTCCCCTCCAGCTATTTTCAAGTTCACTCGAAACAGAAACGGCAGCTCACAAATAGATCCTTCAGGCTGAGAGCCCATTTTCCAAGCAAAAACTGTGGTACCAGTTAAGACCAGTGATTTCCAACAGCAACTGACCTGCAATGCCAGTGAACGCACCCTTCCACTCCCCGGGGAGGGGGCATCCACCCAGCACCTGCGGGTGAGGTCATGCACGTACCTTGGAAATGAGCTCATCGTGGTTGGCAAGATGAGCCCTGCAGTGAATGCAGCTGTAGGTCCTGTGGCATGAAGGCAGATATGCCTGGAAAGTCTTGGACCTTGTCATCTTCACCATTGGAGCCACTGAGCGCTGCGTGAACTCTGGGGTGGCCCAGGAGGCACTCCCGCAGGACGGGTCGCACGGGAAACACCGGAAGACACAGGTAAAGGCCGTGGTTTGGCAGGTGATGGGTGTGGGGCAGGCTCCACACGCTGGTGACCGCTTCAGAGGAAGAGATTCGGGCAGAGGGAACGGGAGACTTCACACCAACCTGAGTTCAAAAAAAAAAGAACAGAGACAGAACACTCAGCTCAAAGGCAACAACGGTCTCCTAGCCCACAGGAGGATTTAGGGTTTGAGTGAGCAGGGAAGAGTCAGAGCAGCCAGGAGACGGGTGTGATGTCTGCAGATTAGATCAAGGAGGACAGAGTTCTATTCACAGCTCAGCCACTGACTTGCTGACTGCCCTCACATCTTCCTGCTTCCGTTATCGACCATCTTCCTATCACTCCAACGCTCACAATCTCTATTCTAACACTTAATGGATTTGGAAGTGACTACAGAGCCACAAAGATACTAAAAAGATGACTTTCATCAAGCCTAGTCTCCTAAACACCTCTGAGGAACCGCACACATCAAGGTTCAACCCTGCACCAGCCCTTGCAGAAGCTGGGCCCTGTTAGCTGGAGAGAAAGATGGGACCCGGTGTCAGCCCTGCTGGCTGCTGCCCCGTGTGACTCACAGATGCAACACTCCGGAAGTCCGCGGGAAAACTGGGAGCTGGACATGGGTTTCCTCAACCACCAGGAAAGTGCAGGAGTCACCAAACCAGTTCTTCTCTCCATTCTGCCCTAGTTTCCACATGGGAAATGGAGGATTACTTCATCGCCCTGTAAGCTCTGAAAGTAGAAGCCACTCTATAAAAGGGCACTCTAGTGTATTTTTTTTTTTAACTTGGAACATCTGACAACAGTCAAAGCAAGAACAGGCTCCAAAGACTATTCTTGATAGCAAGAGACAGTTAAAAATCCTACTGAGGATGGAAACACCTTTTTACTATCCAATCTCATCTGGCAGAACCTGCAAGGCAGCTCAAGTCTGGGTCTTTTTTTGTTGGCAGAAATCAGTTTTTCAGATCCCACATCTATGAGGCTTAGCAGCTACAAATGTTTCTTTTGAGGATGGAAGAAGCATAAAGGATAAAGGAAGCAGGTCCCCTCCCTCCCTGATACATGGCGTGCATGCATGCTCTAGAAATTAATCATGAACTCTGGCTGCTCCTCCCATGAGGATTTTCCTTTCCATAAAACATGTGATTCTGTTGAGTTTCTGAGTCTGCACTTGGTGTATCAAATACTGGAACACCACCAACCCTGCAAAAAAACAAGAAAACCAAGAAATAAAAACCCCACACCTGAACTGCAATGGAAATTTCTGAAGTGGACAAAACAGAAAAGTACAAGAGCTTAAGAGCTGGTCTCTAAGCCGGTATGAGTAACTTGCCTGAAGCACAGTTGATAATCTTCCAGGTTAGAATAAAGGCAGCCCAGGTCACTACGTTGCTACACTGCTAAAATAGCTCGCTGGAGTTTGCGTGTTAAGCTGGCTCTGCTGCTGCTCAGCAGGACATGCCTTCCCAGAGACAGCACCAGCCACACACCAGCTCAAGTTACGTGGCAGAGAACTGATGGACTGGGACCATTCTAAGGAAATACATCCCTCTGGCTTGCTAAAGGGGAAACTGGCAAAACACCAGGAAAAATCGAAGGGGGAACTGAAGGCAAGACCCAAAAAAATTGTTGTAGGAGGCAGTTCTGCTGAACTCATAAGCATCCCATTTAGATTATCCCTTTTGCCCAGCGTCAGCATCAGTCAGAAGTATCTCTCCATGACAAAACTCTCCAAGTCATACTGAAAACAACAACAAAACTCAGACTCTGAATCTGTTACTGCTGTCTGCTGGGAAGCCTCATGTGTGATCGTTGTCAGACAGTAAGATCTGCAAAAAACCTCATCATCTAGGTACCTAAGCACCATTCATGGAAAGCCCTGTCTTCCAACACTTCTGCTCCTGAGTCTTGTCAACTGTTGAAAAAGAAGATTCAAGGCATCCAAGTTGCCTTAGCATTTCTGAAAGCATTACCTACTGAACCGACTGCCAGCTGGACAATCCCTGAAAGCCAGGCATCCTGTCTGCAAGCTTCTCAGTAAACAGCTCCTACAAGCTCTATACTGGAGGGTTGTCATAGGTTCACATGGGCATCATTTGGTGCAGTCAGATGTTCATTATATTATGACCCTGCACAGTGCTCAACAGGAGGTGGACACCAGTAAGGCAACAGGATACCCTTTTTTTTTTCTGAAATATTTTTCTTCTGCTCTCCAGAAGGCAGCTCCCTTACAGTCAAATAGGAAAAAAAAAAGTCTTGCTCATCCTGCGAACTGCTGATAAAGCATATCTATCATGATCATAACAGTCAGCACTTACATAGCATTTTTCATCCTTAAAGCTCTTTGCAAACACTAACTAATCAGATTAACCTTTTCCAATTAAAGTTACAGTGAGAGCTTTGGAAGACCCATCCTGACAAAGAAAGGCTCACTTCCCAGCTTGTTAGTAACTAAGCCTCCTCTTGTTCAGTAAAAACAGGCCTTGCCAGGAATTTATCTGGCCAACCTTTAGCTAAGCAGACTGCCTGTGCACTTTGTGGCACACAGCTGCATCTCTATTTCAGCAAGATTTGTCTTTTAGACTAATCAGAGAAGTAAGAGAAATCAGGCACTCTTCACCTGTATCCCATCCCAGCTCTCCACGTGCACCAGAATTCTGTCAAAACCAAGTTAGTTTTGCATTAAACACCACTGTTTTCCCCTCGAAGGTGAGGGGCACTTTGGGGACTGAGCCCCAAGTTTGAAACGGGGCAGAAACAAGATGCAAACCAAAGCAGAACCCTTCCTTATTTTCTGATTAGATGTAAGTAAAAGTAACACATCCCAGCCTTCCTGAACTAACCAAGTGCCAACCTCTGCAGTCACAAGACAACAGAACCATCCCCAAATTCCAAGCCCCTGATTCAGCAGCCGATTTGCTATATCCCAGCCTGAAGGGATCTGTGGGCCATGTGCCTTGTCCTCCAAAGCACGGAAGCAGAAGACTAAGCGTGCTCTTTCTGGGGCCAAACGCAATTGGATTCCAAGGCACAGCACCAAGCTCTGTCTGAAAGAAACAGATTACGTCGGACAGACCATCTGGAGGAAAGCACAAGGAAGGACTGGCAATCACTTTACCTCATTTCTGAATGAGAAAACAGAGACTGTGTCTGAAACTTGGGTTTCATTGATTTATAAGGAAATGGTGCAATCCCCTCTCCTTTTCTTCAGCATGGGTAAGTAAATACACCAACCACCAGCTTTACTACTTCCCTCCCATACTCTCATGCCAAACATTTATTTTTCTGATCAGCCTCCTAGCACTGCAGCACAACAGCTGGAGAAAGCAGTCCACAGGCATCCTCAAAGCCAAATGGAGACATAAATGATACCCAAACAGAATAATAGAAGAGCAATCCCTAATTTGTTGTTTGCTGACCCCTCTGTCCAGGCCTCCTAAGCATCAACGCTCCAGAACAAGTAAAACAGGAAATACTACAACTGCATTTATCTAACAGAGAAACGAATGCACACACAAATTATCTGCTGCATACAGCTTTCTGCAAAAGCATTTAATGAGCATTCATTTATTTGATCTCCTAACACATTTAACGTCGCAAAAACATTTGACCTTTTAGAAGTGGACAAAAAAAATACTGAAGCAAGATGATATCAGAGCACAGATTAAGATTAATTGCAACTCCTGTTCTCATTACTGTGGTGAGAAGGCAAACCAAATCGATCTCTTTGCTTAGGGCAGGGAAAAGAATAAAGGTTTGTGAGCTACAATCTTGGTGGGAAACCTAGGTAAGAAACTGCCCTGAAAAAGAACTTTAGAGAAGCTCATATAAAGCCACACTTTACAAAGGCACCACCTTTGTAAAGCAGTCAGTCTGACAGTCTGATCTCTCGTGTGTGCTATCTACCAAGAACTCTGTCCTCATCATAGCAAGGGATAGGAAGGAAAAACAGTAGGAAATGCATTCTTACAGCCTATGAGCACAGCTAGTAGCTTGTAAGGACACATTTTTGTCTTGAATATCACCTCAGAATGTATTAAATAGGACCCATGGCTCTCAGCAATGCAAAAACCAACCTCCTGTATTTTTTTCCTGTCCTAGTACCAAACACATTTGAATTAAAATACATTTAATAGCTAACGGTGCATTCATTTACTGTAGAATAAGGGCATGGAGATGATTTTAGGCTATGCCTCTGGTTTTTCAGAATGATGACTTAATGTTCATCAGCCCCACTGACAGTGGGCATTAGTGGAGTCATTCCATTCACTTTAAAAAACAAAGGGATGCTTTGACTACTTTATCATTGGGCCCAGTACTGTTAGAGATTAATATCTGTCACCAGCAACACAATCCGGTCTTTATCTTTTACCATTCTTTAAGAGAAATTTATCTCTGGGATGGATGCGCTCATGTCAATGGAACAGAAATCTATGCATATTAATTAGTTATTGAGAACTCAGAAAACTGGTTTAGACAAAAGGAAAAAAATCCTAGGGCAAAGCTTATCAACATTGTTTATTGTGGTTATCGGTGAGAGAATCAGCTGAATGTCCTGCTTGCACACACTGTGTGTGTTCGGGCTGCCCTGTTTAATCCTGTCAAGTTTTAAGCAGATGCCACCTCCATGAAGGAAAAACCCCACCACACATTTTGCCATCCAAACAACTTTTTGGTTCAGTGTATCACCCTCCACCTGCCCAGCAGCCGCTTTTCACTTGGAGCTGTTGGCAATTCAGGAAACACAGAAAAGGAGAAATGCCAAGTCTGTGCCAAACACTTGCTAGACAAGGCTAGTGCCTGTACAAGTCCATATGCCACAATGGCAGAGAACAAAAAACACCGCACACAAGGCTAATTTTGCATAAAACCCATGTGCAATGCAGCTCAGATGCAAATGTTCCTGTTCATTCTGGCAGGACAAACAACAGGTTTGTTGGGTCTGAGAGTCTGTTTTGTGAATTATTTGATTTTTTTAAGATAAGAAACTTTAGTCTGTTAAATACTTCTTAGAACACAGCAAACGCTATGGAAAGCTGCGTATAGTTGTTTTGAAAAAAATCCACCTATTTGGGAACCCAACCTTTATTCCTTGGTGTCTCTTCTCATTAATACAGAAAGAGCTGGAGATACACTTACGCCGAGTGCAATGAAAGCACATGAGGCATCGGGTTTGCAGAGTTCTCTGTCTACAAGGCCACAAGGCAATTTTAAGAAAATACTTGAGGTAAGCACACTTACCTACCAGGGTTTTCTTGACATGGAAACTGCCTTTGCATCACTTAATGCACTGCAGTTTGAAGGAGGAAGGCTAGTCTCTAAGGTGAGTCGCTGAAACTGAAGTCTGAGTTTAATGCCCAGTTTTGTCAGTCTTCCCTATGGAAGAAAAGTTAGTGTCAGAATTTCAGATGCTGAACCCCCAGAGACAGCTGGCACAGCTAAAGGGGCTTTCATACTCTGATGTAGTACCGCAACAAAAGATCCTGGTTTGGCGATGCTCTGGAGACCCTTGCTACCACAAAGGACCGCAACAGCTTTGGAAAAGATGAAGCCAGATGATCTGAAGGTAGGAGAGTGGGAAGTACATTATGAAAGGCCCTGAAAGAAAGGATGACCATTCTGAATTTAAACATGAACACAAGGAAAAGCCAAGACATTTTAAATAGCATATGGGTATTTAGCATCCCATAGCATCTTTACTCCTTTAACATCAGCTTTCTGAAATGTACCAATTTCAAACACTTGATGACACTGCACACAGCTCAGCAGCACCATCAATGGAAGTCAGTAATGACACACGAACTCTAAGCATCCTTTTCTAATGCCTGTGCTCCTTCAGCTCAGCCTCCAAACCTTGCAAGCCCTCCAAGACAGGGAAATAACAAGGGAAACGGTGGCAGATGGCTGTCAAGAATCCTCTGCATTTACTTTTATCAGCTACATGGACACAATTGCAATACAAGTAATAGTATGGAGCAGGTTTCTCACTTAGTCTTCAACTATAAATATATTTAAACCCCCTTTATTCCTGGATATCTCCTAGTAAGCCACTTCAATTCTGCGGGCCCTGGTTCTCTCCTCTGCACGCTGGAGACAGCACCCTTCCCCGCTGGGAAACACTCTGTGATTCTGGGAAAAAGGAGATGGATGGATAAAGGAGACACTGGTGGCAAACAGTACTGCAGACAATTGCCAGGTAACCACTAGAGGGCATCAAAAAGAGATTCAGCAAGAAGCAATTAAGGACTATCTGGCCATAGTGAATCAGGGACAGGCACCACGCCAACCATGCTGCACCTGCCGTGCTCCACATACCATGGTCACCCTGTCAGGAGAAACATCAGTTATTATTCTGTGCATAGCTATCAACACTAAAACTGTCAAAACCATCATTGCAATTATACTAATGACATTTTAAAGGTTTTTTGTGTGTGTGGTTTTTTTTTTTAAAGCGAGCAACATGTCAGTCTATGGTCTATCACAACTCTGCTCATCAAAAATAGGCCCAGCACCCCTACAGCAACCTTCCTGCTCCCCCTCTGACAGAGAGGCTTTCTATACAGATGATGAGGAAAGTACATAAAAAAAAAAAAGAGTTGAAACTTAAAAGGAACAAACAGCCAATCTTTAAAACATGCTTTTGGTTGGAATCTTTTTTTAAGTCTATCTAGCTTTGACACTGTATACACTATTAATCCATAACTTATGAAAACCAATGTAATTTTTGAAAATATCATTCTTTACCTAGTTGATTTACCTTCTGTCAATTTGGAGATCAAATCAAATTTTAAAGTTTCATTATTTTTTTTAAATAGGCGACACCACACCAGTGCATTTTCAGGTTCTCAAGTGAAACTGTGTGGTGAGAAGCAACTCCAGAGGACCCCTGCATTCAAAGCAAAAGCTTTATTGAATTACAGCACACAACTGACTAGAAAGCAAAGGGAAAGGTTCAAGTAATTCAATGAAAATGGTGCAGAGATGCTCCTTTCCTGGCTGCAGACTACAGAGGCCAGCTGGCCATGAGAACTTTCTGACTTTATTTGCAGATCTAGGCTGGAGTTGGACCACTCAGTGTCAGAACCAGTCAGCTGCCTCTCCCTGCAATTCAGAACAAAGCCCACCACTTCAAATCCACTTGGATACACCACAAGGAAGCAGGGAAGGGAAATAATTCTGGAAATTTTAATAAAATTCTTCTCTTTACAATTTCACTTCAAAAGGCACACGACAGCTCAGACAGACAGGGCTGCCTTCAAAATTTGTTACCTTTTCTGGGCCCATCTCCAAAACCACATGAACAGGGAACTGTAAGATTCACCCTCTACTGAGGAATGACTGACACCTCTGGCTGAATTCTCTTCCCACTCTCCTACGAGTTGCCTGGCAGCAGTATCTTTGCAATGCAGAAGAGCCTGTGCTGCTGATAAGAAGCAGCATGGCAAGCATGATAGCTGCAAGCAGCCCACCTTTGCTTTGCAGGTACACTCCATCAGAGCTAAATGCAATAACTGGGCACAAGAAAAGCCAGCACATGTCACCAAATGCAGGAGGAAACATACATGCAGAAAAGCATCACAGCTGGCCAGGACGAATTTGAAACAAGCCAGCATTTACTTTTGCTCCTACCAGCAAACCCCACTTGTGCCACAAATAAACACAACTGCAAGCTGAACTAATTTAAAACACAAATGACTCCATTTCCTCCTTTACATTTCATGAAAACTCATGCCAGCATCCCCTGCAATGGGGTAACAGTCCTTCATGTAAATTGCCCAAGTGGGTATGATGCACTGGAGTGAGGCAACAGCAATGGTTCAAACACACTGTGAGATGTAGCTCTTCAATTAATTCACACCAATCTTTCTGCCAAAAAAACCCACACATTCAACCTGATGGTCACACTTTGAGTCATAGACAAAGGACATCATACTTTGCCAATATTGTGCAGATACAGTGTTCTACAAAATGAAGACCCTCGCTTTGCTATTCTAATACCAACCTGAACTAAAGACATGAAGGAAAAGCTCTTCCCATCCAACTGACCAATTACTGACAAAATGGAAATATTTTTTATCTTCCCAACTTCTCTTCCTCATTTGTTTTAATTGTAGAACAGTCTAGCTATCCAAATCATGTCATATCTTTTATTTTTGTGCTCCTTACATTGCTCTGTTACCTTCCTTTTTGGCAAATGTAGGTATGACTAGAATTCAATTAATTTGGTCTGCTGGATGGATCATCTGTTTCCCTGGTAAAAGCTGGGTACTGACAAGGAACATGGTGAGAACATTTATCTATTGCAAGCATCCTTCCAACATCCTCCAAGTCATTTGTAGTTGAAATGAGGATCTGCTACAGCTGCCTGTCATGACTTACTATTTGTAAGCTCCCCTTGTCAAATCCTGTAAGTTTTCATTTGCTCACAAAACCCATTTGCTCAGAGGGTTCTTCCCAGGAGCATCTTTTAACCAGCCTTGCACTGCCCAGAAGCACATCTGTCACAGCAGAGACAATGACTTTATTTTCCACTCTGGAATGCCTGTCTCTTTTTCCCAGTAAAGCTATGGAGAAAATTTTGAAATCTGATCAATCTCTGCCAGTAACACTTTTTATGCAACAGTTACTATGTATGAAGAAGGTACATACTTTCCCTGGCAGTTCAGTCATCATCCTTCTGGCCTTCATTCCCACTGAAGGCACAGCAACCCATATGTCAAGGGGGCAAAGTCAGGTGAAGACCTACAGCTTGAGTCTTCACATGACAGATACTTTATAACTAAATCTAGTTTAAGAGGGTCAAGTCAGCTGTTACCTTGCCAGTTTCTATCGCTGGTTGCTCCTGGATATCCTCACTAGCCAGCGTGTTATTGCCAAGGTATGTGAACTGACTCACCTCATACAGTTCTTGCCTACTGACGTGTGCTGGAGCTGGGAGTTCCTGGGATTCTCATTAGATTCTCTTCCCCCCTCCCCCCCAAGTTAATTATTAACTCCATCTTTTTTTATGATGCTGGACAATCTGTTTTTAATAACATATTGCTCCAGCCATCCTTTAGTAATATTTCATCAGTGAAACTTCAATTTTCCAAATTTCTGTGGCTGAGCCATGCAATGTCCAGGTCACACCGCGCTACACTTCTGTCCTCATCATGAAGCCACTGCCAATATGAAACAGGAGAAGTGAGAGCACAGCTTTGACACCACTCTGCCTTCCCTCTCAGTGGATCAAACAGTTCTCTAAAGGGCAAATTCAAAGCATCCTCAGCTTCTGAAACTTTTAATAGCCTTTGCTCAACCCCAGGAGTTGAGTTCTGTACAAGTCACAACTGCAGTAAAAAAAAAAAAAGTCAAAAAGCTGGATGCTTTTGTGAGTCAGCAAAACATCCCACCTTTTAACACGCTCAACCAACACTGGAACAGGTGTAAAAAATAATCTCTAGTCAGACATGTAAGCCTGCCCGAAGAGACCGGAAGGTCTTACGGGTTGCATTCCTATAGCTTCCAATGACTCACATTGCCTGGCACTACCATTTGTTAAAGCAAGAGTGAAGCAGGGATAATAGCTATTTACTAAAAACAGAGGAGTGTGATTAGCTTTAATTAGCATTGTCAAGTGACTTGAGATTGTCAGGTACAAGATGTGGGAGAACTAAGTCTCATTAATTATGTTATTTCCTGCAGCCTTAAGTGGCTTGGCCAGTCCAGTGACGCTTCCGGAGACGAAGCTGCTCCCAACATCCAGTACATCCCGTATCAGCGGGTGGAAACGCTCTCGGATGGGGCTATTGGGTAGAGGGTTGCAAAGCCAGAACGCAAGAACAATTGGCTTATTATGTACTGCAAGACAACTACCTGCCCTGACAAACGAGGAACAAAAAGGCAAATAAGACTTGGCAGAAACCAGACTCAAGAGAAACTACTGGGAAAGTTTGCGCAGGATGAAGAGCAGGAGCTGATGGAGGCAAGAAGGACCATGATTCAGGCCCAGGACCCAGCACTCCTGAGCAGCAAACCACCCAGAAAACTCTATTTTCTTTCCCCTAAAGAAGAAAAACTATAAAATGCCTTTGTTTGGGGAAAAAGAGATCCAGATCCTCAGTCGGCACCGCATCACCAGCGAACATACTGATTTACCACCTAAAGATAGTTCTAAAAACACAGAATAGTCCTATGGAATCACCTCGGCTTCTGGAAGGAAAAGAAAACCTATCCTTAGCCTTTAGTTACTGTCATTAGATCTAGAAGACATGACCCCTGAATTAACAAGCACAGAAAAGAGGGAACATCCTGAAGGACCAACTTACAGGCCTCCATCAAGGAGGGGAAAAAAAGGAAGCTGTCTATTTCATTGTGGTTTCAAAGCGATAAATATAATCTGCTAGGCCATTCTGCCTTGAACATCACTAATCAGTTTCAAAGCTGCTAAGAACTGAACTCTCAGTTTCTCCATTCCAGACTCCACTTTGCGATGCCCACTGCTCCAGCACTTCACAGTTGATCTCTAGTGAAGGCTCTGCTTAAGTCCAAGCAAACAAAGGTTCGCCAGTTAATGACCGAAGCCCAATGAAAGCTTAGCTTTATTGGCATTTCTTGAAGAGGCTTCCATGCACGCAGTCAAAGGCAAGGCCGTGATGCAAGAACAACAAATAAATGCTTTTTACTCCTCTGCAATCCTTGCAATGCTTGTGTACTACCATGCTAGATCAAGGAGCTCCCACTTTCTAAACTGCTCACCAGGACCGACACCAGAGTGACCAGTTCCTTAATTAAATTCTCTCAGCAACAGGTACTCAATCCATGAGTCAAGGAGCCTTTAAGGGAATGTGGATTTACAGGTAGCGATGCTGTCTTCCCCAATACTACCCTGACTCAACTATCCACACCAAACAGCAAAGAAAGGAAATCACTTATTCAAAATCTGTGGATCCAGAGGACACAAGAAATCAATACAGTTTTGCCAGTTATTCTGATCCTGGCAGCATGAAAGAGACATCTGGAAAGAAAGATATTTTTTTTTTTTAAAAAAAAAAGCAGCACTTGACACCTTCATCAGATGAAAGCAATGTCTCCGCTCTCCCTCCAGCATTCCCAACTTTAGCTTCAAAGCACAAGGCTCACTTTTAAATGTTCTTTCAGCAGGAAACTAGAGATAGGGATCCAGTGAGAAAAGGAGAACATCCTAATTCTCTATTCAAGCACTGCCGTTACACAGCAAACAATGTTTACAAGAAACCAGAGGCGTGGACCCCAGCACGATGAGATCTTAAATGAAATCAATGGGAGTGCTCTGCAAGAATGAAGTCACAAAACACATTCTCTCCAGGCA
>JAHREE010137566.1:0-11702 GCA_033628505.1 Tringa tobata | reverse complement strand
GGTCCAGTCAGTACTCCCATGGATCCTAAAATGTCTCTAATGCAGCTGGAGCTCCATGCCTGGACTACAGTCAAAGCGCTAGAGATTTCTACTGATTTTTGATTCAAATCCTGAAAAAAGCAGCTTTTCACCTACAACAAAAGGCAGCCCTGTATTCGGGCAATATGGTAATAAGAATTTCTTTCATCTTAAACAAAGCATTTTCACACGTCACAAGGAAACAACTCCAGTTACTAAAATACATTTGTATTTTAACAAGCAGAAATAGTCAGCCAGGTACAAAACCCGCTGGTAACTCCTTGCGTCAAACCTTTTTTGCTCTGATTGTGTCATGAATTATGCATCAGCTCTTACAGGAATGTTTATTCATGGAAACGTGCATCTAAAAATGTTAAAACTATTAAAAGTTTTTAAAAAGATTCTCCATTTCCTTTGCTCGAGACTTATTCTGGATAATGCAGGAGGACACAGACCACGGCTTAATATGGGATGGCAGGTTCAGAGTGGACAAATGCAGGAGGGGGAAAGCATCTATCTGTGCTCAAACTCCTCCTCCCACGCCACCCAGCTCTTGCAGCCCATCATTTAAGTTCCTAATTAGCGATACGGGGTATATATCAGTACAAACACACATTGGAGTAAGTTAAAAGACAGTCTTTTGGGCTCAATTTTTAAAGAAATATATACATCTAATCTTAGCACACAAAATACAGACTTAGAGACGCAAACTGGGGAGCTACTGCAAAATAAAACAAATTTAAAATGCAAAAGCTAATCCAGGCTGTCTTCCTGTGAACACACTTATTTCATAACAAAACCGTGTTTTTAAATATAATCCTATTCCAAAACAGATAAAAAGAGATGCACCAGAAGTACTGAAAAAGCATCTACGTAGGGAACCAACGTGGAAAGCTTTTCAGGCTGTTTTTCCCCATGGAGAAGAGCCTTCCATACAGATAACTGTGTGATTTGAAAAACACAAACTCCTCGTGCATATTTTTCTGTCACCGGGCACTATCAGAGGAATAGCCTGGTTCAAATTATCCTACCTTTGAGAAATCAATGACAATTTCCTATCCTGTGATTAAAGTGGAAAGCATGCATAATAATAGATCTTTACAGAACTATATATTATACTTATTCCTAACCAGGGTCAGCTCAGACCACATCTCCTCTAAAGCAGTTAATACCCATTAGACACACCAAAAAGACTGTTAACTGACAAGGGGGAACATTGTGCTTCACACACAGGTGTGAAACACTCCGTGTGGAAAGGACAGAAAGCAGAACCCCATTTCAAACTAATACAAGACATGGGACTTCCTCTGCCTTTTGCCCAGGGGCATTAATCACTTAAAAATAACAACTATTTGTAAATTTCAGTGTGTATTTTTCAAAATGATGTGCACAAAGTATGCTTCCCGAAGCACTACAATCTTCCAACTTCTTGCTACCATTTTAAAAGGATTTAATTAAATGAATGTACTGCATTTCATGAAACCTTCTGTGCTGAAGTCCTAACACTGTGTACCAGGTTAAATCTTCCTTTACTGACTATTACAACCTTCCACAAACAAAAATCCCAGATGTGGAACAGACTCAAAGACCCAAAAAAAACCCCAAATGGCTGCTGTTTTTTCTCACCTTAAACCCAGAGATTATAAGAGTGTATGATACCAGAAATTGGAGGTTTCCAGTTCCTCCCACAGCAGCAGCAGGACATCACCCCCACACGATGCTACTCCACAAAGCACCTTCCCATGACCAGAGGATTACTTTTTCCCACCTTGAAGTAGTCTCCTGACCCAGAGGCACCCTAAATTCCTCTAGAAGTGTTGAGGAAAGTTGTAATTATTGACTCATGGGGAACTACAGATAACAAGCTCAGCCCTGGCCACAAGAGAGCCAGTTCGAGTAGGTCACTTCTGATCCAAGTCAGATATGAGGAAAAGGGCAAATTTATTTTATGTTTTAAAAGCAGATAGTCTAGACCTACATCTACCCATACATCCATGTTCTGCCACAGAAAATACTACCCTGATCCTACTGTATTTAATTTCAGAAGGCAAATTCTCCCCTGATGACCAGAGCAGACACTCAAGACCAGTGCGTTATGCAGCTGGGGCAACCATCAGACACGTTGACATGAAGTCTGTGGGTCCTCTTCCATACTCACCTGGTAAATCTGACTGATCTGGGCTGCAATAAACTTGGCCTTATAGACGATTCCATCCGTCCACTGCAGCTGCACCAACTCACCCTCTGGAGGGGGTCCCATCTGGAGGCAGTCTCTGCTCTGAGGACACAGAGTGGAAGATGTCAGCCAGTCAACGCGGGCAAAGCTCAGAACCAAAGAGGTGCCTTAAAATCACTGCTCAAGGAAGTTGCTACACAACACTATCATGAACTATAAGGGATTTTCTGCATTTGTGATTAATTTCCGTCATCTCAAACAAAGCCATTAACCAGCGAGAGAGCAGAAATAAACACCTGCACCTCCTTCTGGTGCCAGTCCCCGCTTCTAGGAAATTTCTCATTACAAAACTTGAAATATCAACAAATATCAACAAAACCAAGCGGGGGGACCTGCTCTGTTTCACACGGTGAATCAGTGGCACAATCAGGAAGGGAATGCAGGAGCTGACGCGTCAGCCTCTTCCAGACATTCCTTCTATTAAGTGAATTCCCTATTTTGAAGCAGAAGTGCTCACAGACAACCTGCTTCCCCCATGAATCACACTTGCCAGTTGCAAAATAAGAGATTATTCAACCACAAAACAAATAAGATGCAACTTCAAACAAACATTGCTTTCTGTTAAGTCATCTGTATACAGCAAAATCCCATCTTTGTAAAGGACTGAAAAAATGAAATGAGATAATGTCATAAACAAGAAGAGCAACGAAGAGCAGTGTTTTTCTATGCAAGCAGGAATTTTACTTTTTAAATTATTTTTTTTTTTCAGGTTTTGCTTTCTTGTTCCACCCCAAAGTGCACAGAAGAGGAAAGCATGCACTGTGCTTTGTACTCATCTCTAAGAGTAATAGCCTCCACAGAGAGCTGCTTACAATAATGCTTTCTGGGTAAACGTTGTCACTGTATGAACCATCGTCAAAGTTCACTTCGTAGAAGGTCTGTGTTGTCATGCCGATGACTTTACATCTGTAGTAGAGTCCATTCCTGTTCTTTGTGATCACAGTCTGTCCGAGGGTCACCTCCCTTCGAAACGGAATCTGTGTTGCAGAGAAAAGGGAATAATTCACAATTTGCAATCAGAGAAGCTGCTCCAAAAATACAGGCCCAGAGAAACCATTCTACACCCAAAAAAATCCAACCCAAAGCTAAAAAACATACATTCTGGTTGGCTGCTTTGTGTTTGAAGCAAGTGATGGACACGACGTAGGGCCAGTCGTCGGGCTCCATGGGGACGCCGGCTGCGTGCGCGCAGGTGACGTGGAAGGAGGTGGAGCAGTGCTCGTAGGAGCACTGGATGCAGGCGCCGGACACCTTCTTCATCCGCTTCCGACAGTACACACATTTCTGGAACGACAGCCGGGTCAGCGTTACACAGGCAGTCCCAGCGGCTGGAACACACCGTACGGCACCGACACCCCACCGGGACAGGTCTCTGTCATTGGTGTCCAGGGCCCAGGAGCCCCTGCAGAAACGGTGACATTTCCTGCTGAAGGGACAAGCCCAGTTCTTCCAGAGTTGCCCCTTTACTCCTGCCTGGACTCACTCATAATGCAGGAAACCACAGCAGAGAGTAATTTATCATTCCCTTGGTTCAAGGCCAGGTTGGAGGGGGCTTGGAGCAACCTGGTGTGGTGGGAGGTGTCCCTGCCCAGGGCAGGGGGTGGCACTGGGTGGGCTTGAAGGTCCCTTCCAACCCAAACCAGTCTGTGATTCCACGATTGTGTGCCACCAGTGGCTCAGCCCTCCAGACCCAGGCTGGACACTGAAATTCAGTTTGTGCCTCTGTTCTCTGGGGGGGGAGTTGAGAGAAAGGGGGGGTGACACCGGCCAGACGTAGCAGTGTTATCAGGGAACTGCTACAACTCAACACTCCTTCTCCTCAGATACACCAAACCTCCCTGTGGTAATTCAAACCGCAGCCGGGCCGTCACAGCTACGCTGCTGGAAAATAATGTTTTCCTTTTGCGAAAGAACAGAACACCCAGTAGCTGTGTAATAATTTGCTCTATTATATTTAATGGAACATTATACCTATTACCTCTAATAGAATATAATTTTATATAATGGAGCAAAAATATTGCATGTTTATTTTACACACAGAAATATATCAACCCCGGTGTGCATGTCAGATTAGCTATTGGAGTTCACTCAGTTACTGTTTTGCAAATCAAGGAAACAAAAACATTGTACCAAACACCAGAATTAATGGGGGAAATAAAAAGTTATGAAATCTTTTGGTATTTTTTTAAAACTTTGTAGAAGCAGATGCAGTTATTAGGCTAATCCAAACACTTCGGGGGGACAGGCAATCAACTACAATCCCAAATAATGAAACATAAATTGGACACTTGGGTAACGTTCCCAGGGCACTATTTGGAAGCCCCATTCTTAGCATTTAATGTTTGAAGTCGAGGGAACGTGTCGCTGAGCGACAGCAGCTGCTTCACCTTATCTGAGCCTTGGACAAGGCAAACGGGGGGAAAATTAATATCACACATGAGAAGAACACGTGTTTTACTTGTTAGAATGAATGGGTCATATAAATAAAATCCTGAGAGATATTATACGCCCACGAATCTGACTATACAGCTACGTAATTTATTTATTAGAAAGGAATAACTTCCACGTTAACTTTCGTTAGTGCCGTTTCCAGATGCCCGTCTCCAACCCCCACTGCACTCTCCCTCCTGGCCCATCCACCCAGTGACACACGTCTCCTACAGACATACTAGAAATGACAGATTCTTTTTCTGTAGTCTCTGATATCAAACAGAGCCTTTCTCCCATCCTTCACTCTTCGTGGCCTCTCCTTTCCCTCGCTCGGGGTACACAACATTACAGAACACACGACCTAAATTTTAAGATCCGTATGAATTACTGCATCCCACGGGATAAGGAATGTAATAAGCTGCCCGAGATCACACAATAAGCCAATACGACCCCCAGAAGTATAACATTCACTCTGCTTCCAGATCTGAGCTGTCTTAAAATTGTACCCTCAAAAATATGAGGAGTGGCATCACATTCTAAACTGTCAGGTAAATGCAAAGTAAGATTTGCCACGTTTCAACGCTGTATTCGTGTTATCACACCTAGGAGCCAGGGCCCCACTCCACTAGCCACAACACACTGCCAAGACAAAGAGAAGAGCAGTCCTTCTCCAAAGAGTATTTCTCTTTTCCTTGAAAGGGAGAAACATTTCTCCCCATTTCTGGGCAGCACCACCCCCTTCCCAGTGGGGCTGCCCCACGTGCGTATCAAATAAGTCAAATTCACTTCCTCTGAATTAACCGAAGTCGGTATGTTTACACCAAAGATTAATTTGGCTTTTTTACTTAAACTAACAAAAGCCAGGAAATTCAAAGCCAGAGCCTCAGTGTCGCCAGAATGTGGTTTTTTTTAGTATTTAATAAGCGATGCCTTTATCGCTCTGTAAACCATGTTCAAAAGGCAGATAAGCAGCACAGCAAAGTGCGCAGCAGGAACAGGCCACTGAAAGCAAGTCAATGGCAATGAGATCTCATTATTAAACTGTCAATACCTAATTCTGCCGCCGGCAGGGCCCAACTGCTGATATCCAGGGTGCTCGATACTGCCTCGGGGAGCCTTCACCCTCCCGTATCAGGGATCTGCCTCTATTGATGCGAACGGGCTTCTTCCAAGCCAGAAGGATTAGCATCACACCCCAGTGGCAAGAAAAACTCCCCGTGACAAGGGAAAGAGCTAAACCAATGGAACACTCGGAGTAAATATCATCAAAGGATAAAGAAAAACGTGAGCTACAGTGAGACCGAAATGTAGAAGACGGTGGAAGGAGCGAAAACGTAGAAGATCTGGAAGCGTGGGAGATGGGATGGACGGAAGCAGCGGTGCCAAGTGCTGTGGTAAAGCAGCACATGTAGATTTAAAGATATTTTCTGCATGAGGGGAGGCGGCAGGAAGGGAGAAGGTCTAAAGCACAGGAGAAAAATCTTCAGAATAAATGCCCACCGGAGAGCCGGGTCATAGCGGAGCGTAAGGAATGGGCTGTCTCCTGCATGATGAACGCTGCAATTCATTTACTCCACTGAGGAATGACAGCTAATTATTCCAAATTTCCACGTCATAAATAATTTACACGCGCAGGCCCGTAATACACCATTAATCAGGAAGCATGCAAACTGCATTCTTTAAAATGATGCAATACCCACAAATGGGCTGAAAAGCCTGTGCTTGAAAGGGGAGGCTGGTGCACACTCAGAGAACAGGAGGCACTTTTAAACAGATCATTGCAAGTCCTTCTTACCTCAGCCCTCTCACGGGAACTTGAAATAATACAAAAATATATATAAGTAATCACAGATAATCCCAACCCCCTCTTTCCTTCATCAGCTTCATTGTTTCATTCATTCACTTCAGCTGTCCCCAACCTTCACATCATTTCTTCTCTCCTTTTCCATATTCTCCAGCAACAAAAGCCATCTCACCGGTTTTATCTGGTGCTGCATCAACCCCATCACTGCCAAAGGCACCAGATCCAACAGCACTACCCTTCAGTCACCTTCAGTTCATCTCCTAAATGCAGCTGCTCACCTCCAAAAACCAGACACCACCTCAATTCCTCCACTGACTCCTCACGTGGTCCATGAATTACATGCAAATTTCTATATAGAATCCTAAAACTCTCCACGATGGCTCATGAGTGTTTCTCCACACGATCCTCCCCAATTTAAATCTCCTTTGTACTTCTTCTCACACTCCTCCAATGCTATAAGCACCGCGCCCTTTACATTCTGCCAGCCAAATTAATATTTTTTTTAATCTTTACCTAGTTCATACCTATAAAACCTATTTCAATTTCAGCACGAGATAATTTGTTTGCTTTCTTTCCTGTAGCAAATGAAACTCATAAAGCCACAATGTACGTGGTGACAAGACATGGATGGAGGGTGCATACATATGTATGCACACATGCTCTAATGGTGTTCACAAATATAGACCAACAGAGCAGAAGGATTTTTATAATCAGTGTAAATACAACACTATTTGCCTGATGACATTCTTGAACTCAGAGTAATTAGGCTGAAAGTCTACTTGTTACTTCCCAGCAGCTGGGCTGGCTCTATAGGGCCACCAGGCATCTCACAGAGGGATCCCACTGCCACAAGAAACTCAAGACCAAGACCCGAACCTGTGTCCAAAGCTACCTGGACGGGGCAACAGGTTCTGCTGGCAGCTTCCTACAGATCCTGGTGGAAATAAAACAGCATTACACCTCTAGAACAGTTATGATGATGACAATGATGATGATGATGGAGTGTGCTTTCCAAGAGAAGTGCTTAAAGCCCAGCTTTGGCAAGAATTGAGCTACAAGCCAGGCTCCTGCTAACTTTAAGGAGTAGATGCCTGTAAATCACATCATTAGACTGTGTAAGTCAAAGTACTTCATATAGAAACTCTTTACCTTTCCTCAGACATGAAGAAAATGTGAGGTGTGAAAGGAATAGAGTGCTGAAGAGATCAAAAAAACCATGAAGCTTTGGTTCAGGAAGAAAAGAGAAGATGCTGCGGGTCTGTGCAGAGGCTGGGGATGGTGCAGCCAGGGCTTCAGAGCAGAATGAAGCAACAGAGTGTTACGTACGTTAACGCCACCCTGGCACTCCAGGATGGTAAGGCAGGCACAGAAGAGTTAAAGAATTAAGTCACGTTTCCTTGTGAGGCTCCATTAAGCAATACAAGTGAGTCTTGTGTAAAAGGATTTTTAGTTCATCGTTACAAGTGCGGGTAATGAAGAGGATGCATGCTGGAAATGTCAGATGATCCATAAAGAACCACTGCTGCAAGATTTATCGCTCTCACATCACACTGCTCCATCACTCCACCTGAATAATGAATGCTTTTTATGTTCACATTTGTGTACAAAACCCATTTGCACAACAGAGAAATAACTCTGGAAGCAGACAGAGATCCTTCCTCATCTCTCAGCCGGGCCCCGGCTGCGCTGCCCGCACCGAGTGCCTGCGCAGTTAACGAATGCATCAGCGCTCACCAATGCATCACCTTCCCCAGACCCACTCCCAACCATCTTCGGTCCCAAAAAAAGCAGCAAAAGCACAATTTATTTTGCAATAACACACTATAGTGATGGGGCATTAACTAACATTAAGATTAATTGCTCTGAGCTAATGAATCATCTATTAACTAATCCCCTCGGATGAAGCTACGCAACTAAATAACACGCTGTAGCTGGACTTTTATGAAATTCTGGGCAGAGTCTCACCTTGCAGCCGTGGTCACAAAGAAATGTTTATTAATTTCTACAAGAGATTTCTTGATAGAAAAAGAGAAATATTGTAAAGAAAGATGAATCAAATTACAGATGAACAAGGGTAGATTGAGATGAGATGTGGGGAGGAACCTCTTTTTGCTGTGAGGGTGGTGAGAGCCTGGCCAGGTTGGCCAGAGAAGCTGTGGCTGCCCCATCCCTGGAGGGGTTCAAGGCCAGGTTGGAGGGGGCTTGGAGCAACCTGGTCTGGTGGGAGGTGTCCCTGCCCAGGGCAGGAGGTTGGAGTGAGATGATCTTTAAGGTCCCTTCCAACCCAAACCATTCTATGATTCTTTCTAGTTACCACATCTATTCTTACTCCTGCCATGCAGGACTAATGAAGCTTTTGGGTAGTTTAGACCCAACTAAACCAGGCAGGTGAGGGCCCTGCCCAGGATAAGAGCACACTCCTGGAGAGTAAAGGCAGACCTGATAATCACAACCTGTTTGTGTGTCAAAGTATTGAGACAGCACCTCAAAGACATCCAAATTTCACAGCTTCTTGGTGCATTTGTTGGAAATAGAGTGATAACATCACCTCCAACCTCAGCTACTTTACAATCCCACACAATATTTTTCCATCTAGTTAAAGCCTTTTCCTTTGGCTCTCGTTCACAAACAGTCTCTCCAGGTAAAAGCCACCTACCAGTTTCCATCTCTGCTCGGGAATAGCGCTGATATCCACAGGATGACGCTCTATTACATTGAGAAAACGGGCCTCGGGCACAGCAATAGCACAGATTATATGGATCCACCTGGAAAAAAAAAGTTAAGAGAGAAATCAGTGCCTACCATTGTTTGAATTAAATACTCAAGAGGGCAGTTAACATTTCTCTGACTCCCTCAGTCTCAAGGTATATTTATGGGTGTTGGCAGCCTTGGCAACATCACTGACTGATTGTTAATCACCGTCGCACAAGGTAAATGTCTCTGCAACGAGAGGGATCAACCTTCTCATGCATCTGATCTTGCACAATACTCTGAAAAGACTTTTTTCTCTGAGAATGAACCAAATTTAAGAGTGTTCAGAGCCACATTACCGCTGCTACCAAAAAGCCTGGTGCAGGGTGTAACACAGCAGAGTTATTCAAGCTCATCCTGCCAATTCAGTGAGGAGGAGTTACCTCCACAATGCCAAAACTACACTGGGCTTCAAGACCAAATTCACAATGCTAGAACATTAGGTGCAGTACAGAAGGACAAAACATTTAAGAACATCACTTACCGCCCATCAGTGGTCATCTGAAGAGCTCCTCCCCTGAGATTACAGAGGCAACATTCCTGTAGGAACAAAACTCCTTCAGAACTCGACCGAAAAGCTCTCTCAGACTCTCTATCTTTCCCAAAACTGATACATCTGGGATGCAAAGGCAAACCCTCCCACCACCCATCTCTGTTGAAGAATCTAATTAATTCCCACAGTAGGTTTTCTTCTGTTTCCAGAAGAGCAATCCTTACCGCTGCCCACGCGTTGGCCGAGCACCGGGAGCAAGACCAGCTTTCATTCACCAAATCTGGACGTATTCCATAACAGCCTGAAAAAAAACCAAATTTATATCCTTGAGTTTTGCTAACATATCTGCAGTATCAACTTGCTGACTTGTCAATTCAGCAGCATCTTTGAAATCAGATGTAGCATTTGAATTCAAAAGTCATAAGAAAAGTCATCCTTGGGAAGAGGGGCAGAATTTCGGACCAGAAGGTCTAAAAACAAAGCCACACACAACCCTCAATACTTTTTTTCTTTCCCCTTTTGCAAGGATTACAAGAGCAGTGGTTTGATTCTTCAGACAAGAACTAGGCTCAAAAGCGATGCCACTACTGCTGGAATTCACTCACACATCAAAACAGCTCAGCCCACCAAATTTTAGCACGACTGAACCACTCATCTTTGCTCAGTGGTATTATGAGGAAAGACAAACTCACTAATACTGCAAGGAAATTAAATACATGCATTTCACACATTTAACAGTATTTAATCTAATACTAATTTCTGGTTATACAAAGTGTTAGAAATATGTGACTTTATAGAGCGTCACTGACTGCAATACACAAGCACCAAATCCTCCTACATACTTCTCCGCAGCAAGAAAATAGCAAAGTGGAATTATACTCATTATAAAGACAGGGAAATAAGACCAAAAAAAGCCCTTAAAATTCTGTAAAAGGCACTGAAGTTTGCCACTGAAGATAATAGGAACAAGACACACAAATACTTCTGAAAAATTGGATCTACGTGCTTCCCACAAGCTTGCAAAGAGAGCCTGGAGCACAAAAATTAATCATAGCGCAAGTTGCTGGCCAGCATCCTGCCTAAACAGGGTTCACCCCATGACCTTCACCTATCCCAACAAAACTGAACCCAAAATTTCAGCTGGAGAGTCTCCAATTACTCAATTAAACTTAAAAGAAGTTATTCAGAAAGCACCGAGATGGCCACAACAACCTGATTTATAAAAATGATCCACTTAACCAGATAAACACTATGTCAGAAGAAGTCAATAATATAGATCCAGAGCTGTCGGCCACACCTGAAGTCTCTTTTCATCATACAGCAAACCACGAGAGCGGATTCAAACCAAGCCCTAGGAAAGGGGCAGGGCATCGAGTCTAAAACTGAGCTGGAAACTGAGCTGAAAGGGAACATATACTCAAAAACGCTCAGAACGGCGTAGAACAGGCTGAAATTTCAGCATTGATTTCTTGCCTCAGGCCCAGAGGCAACTGGACTGAGGGATCTGAGGGGAGAAAGTCCAGATGAACACCAGATCGTCCCGAAATCATGATTCTAACGGAACAAGAAAAGTATGCTCTTTTTATGGATTTTGTCAATGCCTTAAAAGCCCAGAAACCTTCACAAAAGCTTTCAGCTCTGTGCGTCCTTGCTGCTGCCGTAACCCAGCACAGCTGGGCGAGGGCACCTCTCCACAACCTGGAGGCTGCCAGCTGGTTTTACAGCATGCTGTTGGATTAACTGAAACACACCTCACCCTTCCAATCCCGAAATAAAAGCAAATGGATTCTCTGCAGCAAAGTCAAAGGAATATCACAGTCTGGAAGTACAAGCAGAGACAAGGAGAGAACAAGAGGCTGGAGACCACACCAGACTAGATTTAGCATCTACCCTACCCTCAAGGGTAGAGCACAGCAGAAATAGAAAGCTGAATTTCTGAGCCTGCAGATGACCATCACCTTGTCCACATC
>JAHREE010137553.1:0-11497 GCA_033628505.1 Tringa tobata | reverse complement strand
CACAAAGCTGGTGAGGGGTCTAGAGAACAAGCCTTGTGAGGAGCAGCCGAGGGAACTGGGGCTGTTAAGCCTGGAGAAAAGGAGGCTGAGGACCTGGTCACTCTCTCCCACTACTTAGTGGCCTGCCCTTTTTTCCAAAGGCCATAAACTCTCCCTTTTTCCCTGAGTTGTGACCGTATCTCTTTGTTCAGCCAGGCCGGCCCTTTCCCCCAACGCCTTGCTTTACAGCACACAGGGATGGCCTGCTCCTGCACTTTTAAGACTTCCTCCTGGGAAAGGGTCCAGCCTTCCTGGACTCCTTTGCCCTTCAGGGCTGCCTCCCAAGGGACTTTGACAAGCAGGCTCTTGAAAAGACCAAAGTCTGCCCTCTGGAAGTCCATTATGGCCGTCCTGCTGGCTCCCTTCCTTGCTTCCCTGAGAATTGAGAACTCTACTAAATCATGGTCACTGTGCTAAAACGGCCTCCAACCGTCACATCCCCCACTATTTCTTCTCTATTCACAAACAGCAGGTCCAGCAGTAGTGCTCCCTCACTAGTCGGCTCCTTCACCGGGAAGGGTTGTTGTATTTTTTTGCTTGTTTGTTTTTCTCAGAGTAAGGTTGATGGTTGGACTAGAGGATCTTAAAGGTCCCTTCCAAGCTAGATGATTCTATAATTCTATGATTCTATGAAAGGAGGTTATAGCGAGGTTGTTGTGAGTCTACTCTCCCAAATAAGGAGTGATAGGATGAGAGGAAATGGCTGCAAGTTGCACCTGGGGAGATGGAGATTGGATATTAGGAAAAATGTCCTCACTGAAAGGTTTGCCAAGCACTGGAATAGACTGCCCAGGGAAGTGGTGGACGTATCATCACTGGAGGTGTTTAAGACTTGAAGGTGTGGCACATCGTGATGTGGTTTAGTGGTGGGTTTGGCACTGTGAGGTTTACAGTTGGACTCAAATGATCTTCAAAGTCACACATAATTGCTTCTGTGAGTCCATGGTTCCTTTGAGGCTCAGGACTTTGGTTCATCCTCGCCCTTTCTTTATAAGGCCAGGAGGTGTCATGGTGTGCCCTGGGCACTGCTCCCCCTCACATCTCACTATCCCCAGGAAGAACCCTGGGATCACAAGTGAGAGACAGGAGCTGCCTTGGCAGGGCCTGGGGGTGAGGGCTTGGCCTTTCTGCTTCATGAAAGCAAGACAGGGCTTCCTCAGCATTACAGCCACCTGCACTCTGCCTTTGCCTACTGCAATCACAGCATTCAGTTGTCTGCTCTAACGAGTCCCTGGAGAGCCTTTGGCAGTAACTGCCCTCAGTGGGGCTCATTAATGCTTCCAGGTACTTGGAGTTTGGCTTCTGATTTCTTGAGTGCTTTCTTCAATCTCCTCTCAGTATCTGAGCTTCATGGACTCAGCAGCAAATACCCCATGGGGCTCGTTTAAAGACAGAAAGTCTTAACAAGGTACTTATGTCTTTGTCATTTTCTTCAGGTCTTCAAGACTTGTACAGCTAATGAGTGAGGTTTTGTGATGTAGTTAAGGAGGAAGATTTCAAAGTACATGTAATGAAAGTGTTTTCTTGCTTTTAAAGGACATCTTTTATTACTGTTCAGTTTCAAGAAGAGGTGCTAGAAGCATCCTCCAAGTGATATTGAGTCAGGGTGTCTCCTCAGGAGGTGTCTGGAGAGGAAGGAAAAGCAGTGCCTTGATGTCCATCACTGTAGGGACAGCTTTGCTCCTCACCTCCCCAACCCCACCAGGTCTGACCTTGCCCACCTGGGACTTTCATCACTGCCCCTTGCATCAGACTTCTCCACTCAAGTCTGGAGGTGAGAGCTCTATTGCACCATCTCCCTCCTGCTCTCCTCAGAGACCTGGCTGCTCACAGCCACAGGGACATTCTGCCTTTTTCTAAGAAAAGAACAGTAACGCATAATCGTTTTTTCTAAACAATAAAACACACTCTGATATCATATGCTTAGTAAAAGCTGCTACTAATCAGGTTGCCTCCCTACTAGTGATAGTCTTAGGAGAAAAATTTTAGAGAGATAGATTGAAAAAGATACATAGAAACATAATTAAAGAGCTGGCTAAGGAGACAATTAGACTGTGTAAAGAGAAGCAAGCTTTTTAGTCCCTGAAGGTGAAAGCAGCAGCAGAGGTGAGAAGTACCTGAATGAACTAAGAGTGAAAAGAAAGAGAAAACTGGAGACTAAAGGAAAGGGTCTTTGCCTTGACAGTCTGCATCTGCAAAGATGACTTTGCAAATGATCATTGTATCAGGACAAGTATATGAAAAATTTGAGAAACTGAATACACTGTATAACAGGGAGAACAGTTGTAGTGATGTTACAGAGAAAATCAATATTTCTTTAGAATATCCCTTTTGAGAGCCATGGGATTGGCAGAGGTTTCTTGTAAGAGGAGACAAGCAAGTGTTGCACCCAGCTTTGAAAGAGTGCAAAAGTGTAACCCAGAGAACCAGAGGCTGTAGAAGCTCTGGTGAGGTGATGGCACTTGGTGAGGAGTGTGCCATCAGTGAGAGTCCTCTTGGGTGATATTTCTAGACATCAACAACAGAAGGACATATCCAAGAACCATCAGCATGGAGTTAGCAAGAGTAAATCAGAGGAAAAGGAAGCCTACAGAAGGTGGAAGCAAGGACAGGAAGCCTGGGAGGAATACAGAGACATTGTCCGAGCAGCCAGGGATGAGGTTAAGAAAGCTAAAGCCCAAAGAGAGTTAAATCTGGCCAGAGACATTAAGGGCAACAAGAAACACTTCTGCAGCTATTTCAGTGAGAAAAGGAAGACTAGGGAAAATGTGGGTCTACTCAGGAAGATAATGGGAGGATTGGTCTTCCAACATATGGAGAAGCCTGAGGTACTCACCAATTGTTTTGCCTCTGTCATCACCAGCAAGGGCTCCAGCCACACAGCCCAAAACGCAGAAGGAAAAGGAAGGGACTGGGAGAATGAGGTACTGCCTACTGTAGGAGAAGACCAGGTTCAAGATGAGCTGAAGAACCTGAAGGTGCACAAGTCCATGGGACATGATGAGATTGATCTTCAGGTCCTGAGGGAACTGGTGGACAAAGTTGCCAAGCCACTATCCATCATACTTCAGAACTCATGGCAGTCCAGTGAAGTTCCTGCTGACTGGCAAAGGGGAAACGTAGCCCCTGTTTTAAAAAAAGGGAAAATCAGAAGAAACAGGAAAGTGCAGGCCAGTCAGTCTCACCTCTGTGCCTGGCAAGATCATGGACAGATCCTCCTATGGATGATCTGCATGGAAACTGTCATAAGGCACATGGGAAATCAGGAGGTGAATGGTAACAGCCACCATGGCTTCACTATGGGCAAATGGTGCCTGATAAATGTGATGGCCTCCTATGATGGTGTTACAGCCTTTGTGGAGAAGGGAAGAGCAACTGACATCATCTACCTGGACTTGTGCAAAGTGTTTGACGCTGTCCCGTATGGCATCCTGGTCTCTGACTTGGAGAAACATGGATTTAATGGGCTAGAACACTTGGTGGACAAAATGCTGGCTGGACTGTTTCACTCTAAGAGTAGTGGTCAACAGGTCTATGTCCAAGTTGCAACCAGTGATGAGTGGCGTTCCTCAGGGATTGGTACTGGTACCAGTGCTGTTCAACATCTTTGTGACAGACATGGGCAGTGGGATTGAGTGCACCCTCAGCAAGTTTGCCAACAACAGAAAGCTGTGTGGCACAGCTGACATGTTGGAGGGAAGGGATGCCATCTAGAGGGACCTGGACAGGCCTGAGAGGTTGGCCCATGTGAACCTCATGAAGTTCAACCGGGCCAAGTGCAAGGTCCTACAGCTAGGTTGGGGCAATCCCGAGCAAAAATTCCAACTGGGTGGAGAATGGAATGAAAATAGCCCTGAGGAGAAGGATGTGGGGGTGTTGGTGAATGAGAAGCTCAACAGGAGTCAGCAACATGCACTCTCAGCCCAGAAAACCATCCTGGCCTGCAGCAGCAGCAGGGTGGCCAGCAGGTCTAAGGAGGTGATTCTGCCCCTCTGCTCCTCTCTCATGAGACCACTGTGTCCAGCTCTGGGGCCCCCAACATGGGCCTGTTAGAGCAAAGAGGGTGTTCATCCTGGCAGGGAGACAAATGGTAAGGCAGGTGTCCCATGTGAACAAGAGCCTGACTTCCCTGGAGTGTTGCATCAAGAATTCAGTAAGTCCATGAGGAACCTCATAAAGTGCCCTCACCCACTGTTCAGCATACAGAAAGCACCAACATCACCTTTGCCAGATCCCTGGGCTTTAGCACCAAAATCATGGAGAGGCGCCTACATAGCTTTGCAAAGGGGGTGACATGGCTCCTCACTCAGAGGAGCAGACCAAGGGCTCCATGATGTTGGTACGGATACCTGGGAAAGGTCTAGACACTCCCTTTCTGGACAATGACACATAGGGCTCATTTTAGGTGCCCACTGACAGCCAGCCAGCACCATTGCCATTTCCATGATGCATACGGACTACTGGAGAGTGCCGGGATCCAGCTGTCTAGATGAGGAAGGAGAAGCTTTGCTGGCAGATTGGCTGACTTAGTGAATTGTGCTTTATACTAACAAAATGGGGGGGGGGGGGACGGGGGACGGGGACGGGTATCAAACGCTGTGAAATGCACCAAGGTGGATGAGCAAAGCTACAGGATGAGTGAGGAATTGCCCCCAACCCTTAGAAATGATTCCACCAAAACGGTGAGACAGTTACAGAATCACAGCATGATATGGGGTTGGAAGGGACCTCTGGAGATCATTCAGTCCAACGCCCTGCCAGAGCAGGGTCAGCCAGAGCAGATACCACCGGAATGTGTCCAGGCGGGTTTGAATGTCTTCAGAAAAGGAGACTCCACCACCTACCTGGGAAGCCTGTTCCAGGGCTCTGCCACCCCCACAGGAAAGAAGTTCCTCCTCATTTTTTGATGGAACTTTCTATGTTAACAGCTATGTCAACATTAAGAGCTGACCAAATGGAGCTTGAGCCCAGGGGGACCTTGAGAAACTCTGGGATTTGGCCAATAGAAATGCCTTGAAGTTTCTCAAGGAGAAGTGGCCGGTCCCTCATCCTGGGGGAAGAACAACCCCATACACCAGAACAGGCTGGGACCTGATGTGCTGAGCAGGGACCCTGCAGAGACTAGCCTGGGCAGTAAAGGAATAGACTGAAAAGGCTTGAAGGGTTGTTTCAGAGATGATGGAGCCTTTCTTTGTGGTCAGAAAGGGCAGGAGAAAGAAATAATGCAACAAAGGACATCTTGGGAGGTTGAGACTGGACACGAGGAGAAAGAAATGCAGCTCCAAGGGCAGTGTTGTGCTGCAAGAGATCACCCCGATGGAGTCTGGATCAGCCCAAGGTGTTGTGTTTCAAGAACGATGGAGAGGGATCAGTAAAGGTAGTGAGATGTCCAGGTGAGAGCAAGCTGATGAAGCAGGGTGGATATCTGCAGCCAGCAGGGGAAGAGGAGCAGATGTGGGACACCCCATGACAGCCTGTGATTGAGATGATCAATGCAGTTGGCAAGGCTGAAAGCCCCCAGCAGTGCTTATGTCTTTCTCCCTTTGGCTGTGGCTGTTGTCTGTGCCACTAAGGCTACCAGAAGACACCTCATCCGTACAGCTCTAGGGCCTTATTGCCTCCTCTTCCCCACCTGGGAACCTGGGAGGTGTCCTTTCTGAGGCTGTGTTTCCGCCCTTGGCATTGCACATCCCCACACCACACTGCCCCAGGAAGAGCCCTGAGCTGTCTTTGTGGGACACGATCGCCCTTCCCAGGGGCTGGGGGCCAGGGCTTGGCCTTGTGGCTTCATGTCACACATTCAGGTTTGCCCAGCATCAGAGCCACCTTTAATTTTCATTTGCCTTCCTGCCATCACTGCCTCCAGTTTTCACTCTAATAAGCCCTATAGAGGTTCTGGCAGTAATGGCCCTCAGTGGGACCCATTATCACTCCAAGAAACTTTGGAGTTTGCATCTGACTTTGACTTTCTGAGAGCTTTCTTCAGCTTCCCCTGTATCTGAGGTTCATGCACTCAGCACCAAACCCACCAGAGAGGCCATTAAAATCCCTTGGACTAGTCCTCTGCTGCTAAACTTGTCCAGGCTCCTGGGATGGTGAAACTCATGGCAAGGAGCTCCTCTACAAGGTGCAACAGGACAAGTTCCGAGGGGAGAGGTTAAAGGCAGGTGGGAGTGGGAGGACGTGGAGAGCTCACACACAGAGAAATCATCACAGCCCCTGATATGGTAAGTCTCCGGGTGCAGGGCAAGGGGAGAGAGAGTGAAGAGCTGTGTGGTCCTTCCCACCCACAAGGCTGAAGAATGAGCTGGCTCTGCTCATGTCACTACTGTTTCAGGACAACCAGGAGTTACCTTGAGATTGTCCTGCAGGAACATGCTGAGCAGCTCCTCCTCATTCCCAGTGGATCACAGATGAGGTAAATAGTGAAAGTCAGAAGCTGTCACCCCCTTTCCAAATCCCCTCTGCTGTGGAGCAGGGATGACTCCGTGGGATTCCACAAGCAGAGCTCTGCTCCTCAGGGCACACTTGGCCAGCATAAGCCAGAGCTCCAAGGAGGGAGATGCAGAACGCTCCTGGAAAGAAGGAGAGAGGTGATTGTGTGTTTTTGTGGGTTGGGTTTTGAAGGGCGGGAAATGGGAAGAGGTTTGCTCAGAGCTGTCCTAACCTATGAGTGTGCTTTCCTCCTTTGGCAGTACCTGGTGAACAAATGAATCTGATGTCCAACAGCAGCTCCATCACCGTGTTCATCCTTCTGGCATTCGCAGACACACGGGAGCTGCAGCTCTTGCACTTCTGGCTCTTCCTGAGCATCTACCTGGCTGCCCTCCTGGGCAACGGCCTCATCATCACTGCCATCGCCTGTGACCACCGCCTCCACACCCCCATGTACTTCTTCCTCCTCAACCTCTCTGTTCTTGACCTGGGCTCCATCTCCACCACTCTCCCCAAAGCTATGGCCAATACTTTGTGGGATACCAGGGTCATCTCCTACTGGGGATGTGCTGCCCAGGTCTTCCTGTTTCTACTTTTGATTTCATCAGAATATTATCTTCTCACTGTCATGGCCTATGACCGCTACGTTGCCATCTGCAAACCCCTGCACTATGGGATCCTCCTAGGCAGCAGAGCTTGTGTCCACATGGCAGCAGCCGCCTGGGGAACTGGGTTTCTCACTGCTCTCCTGCACATGGCCAGTACATTTTCAATACCCCTCTGCCAGGGCAATATGCTGGACCAGTTCTTCTGTGAAATCCCCCAGATCCTCAAGCTCTCCTGCTCAGATTCAGACTCAGACTACCTCAGGGAAGCTGGGCTTATTGTGGTCAGTGCCTTTGTTTCTTTTCTGTGCTTTGTTTTCATTGTGCTGTCTTACGTGAAGATCCTCAGGGCTGTGCTGAGGATCCCCTCTGAGCAGGGATGCCACAAAGCCTTTTCCACGTGCCTCCCTCACCTGGCTGTGGTCTCCCTGTTCATCAGCACTGCCCTGGTTGCCTACCTGAAGCCCCCCTCCATCTCCTCCTCAGTCCTGGACCTAGTGGTGTCATTTCTGTACTCGGTGGTGCCTCCAGCAGTGAACCCCCTCATCTACAGCATGAGGAACCAGGAGCTCAAGGATGCTCTGAGGAAACTATTGTAATATGCTGTATTTCGCCATCAATGAGAGAACTGTCTCCTATGACTCCCAGGATTTTTTCTTGTTCATAAGTTTTGTTTCTTTTCCTTCCTTCCTTCCTTCCTTCCTTCCTTCCTTCCTTCCTTCCTTCCTTCCTTCCTTCCTTCCTTCCTTCCTTCCTTCTTTCCATTTCTGTTTCTTTTTTTCTTTCTCTCTTCCTCTCTTTCTTTCTCTGTTAATTATTTTTCAACATTCTCTTCTTCTTTCTCTTATTGTCTCTTTGTCTCTTTCTTAGACCTGTTTCCTTTCTTAATTGCTTTTCTTAAGCATTTAGGTGTTGTTACTTGCCCAATGCCCTGATGTACATCACAATCCAGGCTCCCTCTGTACTTCAAACAAAATAAAGGCAGCAGCAGAACATCAAGCTTTTTAGCTCCTCTTTCTGAAAACTTTCCTGGAGCTGAGGGTGAAGCTCCTCCACCATCCCAGGATGGGCTGTTTGCAACGAGACACCAAGGGATGTAACACTGGGCAGGGATTCGTGACACTGCTTTGGACTGGCTTTTGGTGGGATGGAGTTCAATGTTTTCACAGTAGCTGATAGGGGGCTGTGTTTTGGGTTTGTGATGAAAACAGTATTGATAACACAGGGATGTTTTCAGTTATTGCTGATCAGAGCTCACACAGCGTCAAGGCTTTTTCTGCTCCTTGCACTCCCCTGCGAGCAAGAAGGCTGGGGGTGCACAAGAAGTTGGGAGGGGACAGAGCTGGGACAGCTGACCCCAACTGACCACAGGGATATTCCACACCATATGATGTCATGCTCAGCGATAAAAGCTGGGGGAAGAGGAAGGAAATCAGGGATGCTTGGAATTATGGCATTTATCTTCCCAGTCACCAGTATGCATGATGAAGCCCCTCTTCCCTGGAGATGAACACCTGCCTAATGCTTGGAAGGAGTGAATGAATCCTTTATTTTGCTTTTCTTACTCTGCACCCTTTATTTCACTCAGTTTTTCCCTTCCAATTCTCTCCCCTGTCCCACCCAGGGGACAGTGAGCAAGCGGCTCTGTGGTTCTTGGCTGCCCACTGGGGTTAAACCATGACGCCGATTTGAAACACCACAGCCACAACTTAGTGCAGCACTGAAATGCAGAGGCACTGGAAATGCCCCATGGTCCCACCAAGCCCCTTCCTTGGCCATTTGCCCATCAGGAAGTGGAATGAGGAAAGAGGCTCATGCACAGAGATTCCTGTCCATCTGAGTCTCCTACCCATCCTGAACATCTCCGCAAGGGCAGGGTCACCTCGTAGCCCCAGGGCACCACAGTCCTCTCCCTCTGAAGAGCAGCACTTTCAGCTCCAGGCCCTGTGGGAAGCAGGGGCAGGGGAGCAGGAACAGCCGGCCAGGCCAGCACGGACGCCCTCACATGGGGAAAGGCTGTCTGTGGGTGGGGAGGTCCCAGGAGAAGAGCAGGACCCCGTGTGTGGAGGGGACAGACAAAAGGAGCCACCTATTGCTGTGTGTGTCCTACTGGGGCGGCTGCTGTGCTGCTGGGGCCACAGGAGCTGCCAGAGGAGCCCCAGGGCAAGGAGTCCCAGGGCAAGGACCCTCTGGCTGTCCTGGGGAGCAGGGCTGGCAGAGGGGGCTGCAAGCTGCTGCTGGAGGGCATCTCCTGGCCATGGCAGCAGGAGAGGCACTGTCACAGACCTCTGTTTCATCCTTCCATGTCCAGCTTCCAGGCCACTCCTGCTCCTCATCCCAACCAATTTCAATCACATCACATCTTTCTTGCTACACGTGGCTTCCAGCTCCTCCAGTTTGTCACCCATCGTGCATGGGTTGGTACAGAGACATTCCAGCTGTGCTGTGGGTCATGGCACCTCTTCAGACAAACATGCCCTAACTCCTTTTGGGTGTTTCACACGTGTTTCCCTGTTGGTTCTTCACACATCAGCAGCCCCTGGCTCTTCTCTGTGGCCAGAAACTCCATCCCCTTACCTCAGTAAGCTGAGTTCAAAGCTCTTCTTGTAATTCTTGTGAGCTTCTTGGTGAAGAAGGCCTTGGCCCACTTGCTCAGGTGAATCCCATCAGCTCCCAAAACATCCAGCTGCTCAAAGATCATTCCAGGATCACAGAAGGCCACCTTGAGTATGACATCAGCCAGTTTGTCTCTCCCTTCTGACTCTCCTTCCTCTGACAGGGGGAACAGAGGAGAACACCACCTGTGCTGAAGAAAAAGGGGCTTGTTTTGAAGTCTGCCAACAACCCGGGTGATCGGATTCTAGAGGGCGGAGGGTGCCCGGGAGGTGGTGTGGCACGGACAAGCAGGAACATGCCCAGGGGCTACGACCCCTGCTGGGGGGGTGAGGGAGTGAACAAGAGGGAGGTTAGCTCCTGGCTGGGGTCACCCCAAAAGAGGAGCACACAGCCAATGGGTTGGTATGGGCTTCTGAGGTCACTGCTGCTGAGTAGCCAACAGGCCAAGAGGAGGTTTCCGGTTGGTGTAGGAGGTCGTGAAGGCACTTGTTGCCTGGTCTCTCCCAGGTGAGCAGAGAGCAAAGACGGGGAGATGTGGGGGTGCGGTCTCTGCTGCCTGAGTAGCTGATAGAGCAGGAGCAAGGGCAGGGCTCTTGTAGGGGCTGGATATGTCACTAGTGCTGGTGTCCATGAGAGACAAGAGGGAGACACATGGCTGGGGGTTGTACTTCTGAGGTCCCTCTTGGCTGAGGAGCTGATAAGCCAGGAGCAGGTCCACAGCTTGTGCAGGGGCTGGTGAGGTCACTGCAGCCTGAGCACCTCACCGGAAGTTCATGGCCAAAGGGCAGAGATGTACTTGTGAGGTCACTCTCAGTGAGAGGCCATGAGCCCACCCATGGCTGGTGTAGGTTTTGTGACGACACTCCTGTCTGAACACCTGAGGGACGGGAGCAGGCCCATGGCTGTGTCTGTGCTTCTGAGGTGGCTCCTGCCTGAGTAGCCAGTGGGCCAGGAACAGGCCTATGGATTGTGTAGGGGCTGCTGAGGTCACTGGTGTCTGTGCCGATGACGGGCCAGGAGCTGGAACCTGGCTGGGGGGTGTCCCTGTGATGTCACTGGTACCTGAGTAGTCCAGGAGAAACATGTCCTGTGGGGGATAGTTGGAAGCCACAGCTCCCTGAAGCTCTAAGAGACCAGGACTAAGCACCTGTCTTGTGATGGTGTTTCAAGGTCCCTTGTGACTGCTCAGCTGATGGGCCTGGAAGAGGCCCATGGGTTGTGTAGGTGCTGGTGGAGTCACTGCTGCCCTCCAGCAGCTGACAGAACAGGAGCAGGGCCATGGGCTGTGCAGGGTGTTGTGGTGTCACGGGTGCCTGAGGAGATGATGGCTTAGGAGCCAAACCATGGCTTCTGTACGTGTTGGTGAGGCCATTGCTGTCTGAATGAGGCCAGGAGCAGGGCTTGTGACTGTGGAGCTTGTGCTGTCACCTCTGCCCATGTGGCTTTTAGGCAAGAGCGGGGATGTGGCTTGTGTGGGTGCTTCTGAGGTCATTACAGTCCTATGGGGAGCCCAGCCCAATAGGGCTTCTTGGAAGAACCATCATCATCAGAAGCCGTTACCCAACACACACAGGGGTGACAGTGTGACTTCTGAGCACCTGGGGATGGCAGCAGGAGAGTGTGAGGTCACTGTCACTATCACCTATGAGCACATGAGGGTGGCAGCAGGAGAGTGTGAGGTCACTGTCACTATCACCCATGAGCACACAGCAGCAGCAGCAGCAGCAGGAGGGTGTGAGGTCACTGTCACTATCACCCATGAGCACGCAGCAGCAGCAGGAGGGTGTGAGGTCACCGTCACT
>JAHREE010137552.1:0-12233 GCA_033628505.1 Tringa tobata | reverse complement strand
GGACATCCAGTGCCAGGGAGTGTTTTGTCTGCAATTAAAAATCCCAGCAGCTTCAAGGCTGGGAGCCCTGGGGCTGTTCAGCTGGAGAAGAGCAGACTGAGAGGGGATCTCATCGATGGTGAGCAAGAGCTAAAAGATGGTGGCAAGAGGATGGGGCCAGACTCTTCTTAGTGGTGCCCGGGGACAGGACAAGGGACAACAGACACAAACTGGAACATGGGAAAGTCCATCTAAACATGAGGAGGAACTTCTTTCCTGTGAGGGTGGCAGAGCCCTGGAAGAGGCTGCCCGGAGAGGTGGTGGAGTCTCCTTCTCTGGAGACATTCAAAGCCCACCTGGACATGTTCCTGCTCTGGCAGGGGGTTGGACTGGGTGATCTCAAGTAGGGAGGTGATTGTGCCCCTCTACTCAGCACTGGTGAGGCCACACCTGGAGTATTGTGTCCAGTTTTGGGCACCTCAACCCAAGAGAGATCTGGAGGTGCTGGAGTGAGTGCAGAGGAGGCAACCAAACTGGTGAAGGGCCTGGAGAACAAATGGTATGAAGAACGATTGAGGGAGCTGGGACTGTTTAGTTTGAGGAAGAGGAGGCTGAGGGGCGACCACATCACTCTCTATAACTCCTTGAAAGGACACTGTAGAGAGGTTGGTGCTGGTCTCTTCTCCCAGGTAATTAATGAGAGAACGAGAGGGAATGGCTTCAAGCTCCAACAGGGCAGGTTTAGACTGAACATGAGGAAAGAATTCTTCCCAGAAAGAGTGGTCGGGCATTGGAATAGGCTGCCCAGGGAGGGGGTTGAGTCCCCATCCCTGGATGTGTTGAAGAGACGATTAGATGTGGTGCTGAGGGCTATGGTGTAGGGGAGGACTTTGTAGAGTAGGGGAGATGGTTGGACTCGATGATCCCAAGGGTCTCTTCCAACCTAGATGATTCTATGATTCTATGATCTCCAGGAATCCCTTCCAACCCCTACTGGTTGGTGATGCTGTGGTTTGCATAGCTCTGATTCCAGGTCATTTCTCTTCATGGTTGCAGTCCGTACCTCTCCTTCCCTGCCTCTTTCCCTGGTACAGCCAGCACCGTGGTGCCAGGCATCCTCCCGTGGCACGAGACTCCGTGTGCCCGGTGGGGCTTTGTGGCATTTGTGACAACCCAGAACGTCCCACTCTGGGGTGCACCCTGTCTCCTCCACCGGAGGATGGCAGGAGGTGGCAGCTGGTGCCAGGGCCATGTCCTCCCTTCCTCCCGGTGATGCCTGAGCACGGACAGATGGCAGCAGGGCAAAACCCCAACCTGGGTCCTTGATACCAAAGTGAGGGCGATGGTGGGGTGTTTGGTGATGGGGTGGGGTGTTTGGTGATGGGGTGGGGTGTCAGCTCGGGTGGGGGCTCCGTGTGCCCTGGGCAGGGAATGGCCCTGGTGCTGAGCCCGAGGCAGGAATGTCCCCTGCTGGGGAGAGCGGTGGCTCCTGTTTGCCAAGGGAAGGGAGCTCCGTGTGCCCTTCCGTGGCCCGAATTCCTGAGTGTGGATGCAGTGGGGGTCAGGGCAGGATCTGTCTGATAACCCTTCACCAAAGGGAGCAGGGAGATAATTAATTGCCTTTCTTCTGGGTAGGTTTAGACTGAACATTAGGAAAGAATTCTTCATGGAAAGGGTGGTCGGGCATTGGAATAGGCTGCCCAGGGAGGGGGTTGAGTCCCCATCCCTGGATGTGTTGAAGAGACGATTAGATGTGGTGCTGAGGGATATGGTGTAGGGGAGGACTTTGTAGAGTAGGGTAGATGGTTGGACTCGATGATCCCAAGGGTCTCTTCCAACCTAGATGATTCTATGATTCTATGACCTCTAAAGGTGTCTGCCTTACGAGCAGTACTCAGCAGCTATGGCTTCCTTAGCTCTTCTTTTTGAATTTTTTGCAAATGCCTCCAAAGTCACTGCTTTTGTTTCCCGACACGATCCTTAAAAGGTCTGAAAAAGCCTTTGGGGGTACTGGGGCAGAGTTGAGCTTAGAGGAACCAACCCCTGCCCAGGCCACCGAGGAGGTGCCTTGCAGAGACCCCATCACCGGGAAGGGTTTCTTTGTGGTGCTGGTGGTTCCTCTGCTGAGCACCACCCTTCCTGATGGCTTCTTGTAAGGATTCCTCTCCTTTAGAGTCACCCCAGTTCAATATTTGGATTTTGGGATGGGCACTGGAGGGACTCCCAAGGTCTTCAACCAGCACTTATAGACTGCCACGTGGGACATTTCCCTGGTCACTGGAACAGAGCTGGTGGGAATGTTCTAAGACCATTCAACTGCAGTTTAGGATGGAAGGAGAAAGAAATATGAAATGAAACTTCAAGGGATTTTCTGGAAGGAGGCTGATGGGTCTTCAAGAGGGCAGCAGCGCTCACAGCACTTAGAAGAGCACTTTGCAATCGTGATGGTGAAGGTTGGATGATGCGGTAGACATCTTCTTGTAGCAGTGGAAATAGATGCTCCCAACGTACCGAGGATTTTCAGGAGCACGTTGGGAATGGGTGGGATGCCTGTTCCTGAAGCCCGTCCTCTGGCCCCCTCCTTGCTTTTTCTGCCACGTCTGTGTTGATTTGAGTTTTTCTCGAGCAGTTTTATAACGACATGGAGCGAGGACCTGGACAGACTAGATGGAGAAGGGGCAGAGGGAGGCGAGCAGTGCGGTGGGGTCCCTGGGCCGTGGTCAGGACCTGGCTGGGATGCTGAGCCCCCTGGTTTCGGTGACTTCTGGTTCCTTGGGGAGCCCTTGCAATCCCAAACAGGGGTGGCCCCATCCCTGCTGGAGCAGCACAGCCACGGTGGGGTTCCACTGGATCCACATCCTCTACGCTGCTGGTCTTTGGAGAAAAGGAAGAAGAGGGAAAAGGAAGGGTGTGAAGCAAAGCTTACGTCTGACCTTCAGGAGATGGATCTGGTGATGTCCGAGTGTTTTTCTCACTGAAGGAGGTGACAACCTTCAGCGCCTGATGTCCCTGCAGGTCTCTGTTTGCTTCTCCAGGGGGAGGGCTCTGCCTGACCTTCCCGGGGGTCCCCAGTAACACCTTCCCAGTGGCTGAAGCGATTCCAGGGCTGGACCTGGTTGGGGAGGGAGAGACCTGTGCTCTGGGACACGTGCTGAGACACAAAACTAGCGTGGGGTGCAGAGAGACTTCTCCAAAGATGACTGCAGCTCCGAAGCCTGCCTTTTTCACCTGAAATGCCTTCTTGTGGTGCTGTAGTGACACTACATGGGCAGGGCTGCTGCTCGTGGAGACGAATAACCGATGGGTTTCGATCTCAGTTATTAGATTTGTAGCTTCGACTTAAAATTCAGCTTTAAGGAGCCTTGCCAATTTTAAACTAATCTCTTCAGGGAGAAGCTCTCCCCCAGCAGTACCCCATTCAGCAGGAACTGAAATATCAATTCACAGCTAAAGCTGGACACGTTGTGAAGGGAAAACAAAGAGGAATGAAAGCAGGACAGGGTGATTAAAAACCCAATTTATGATTCTCCCCCAAATGTACTGATGGGAGCTTAAACTGCTGACAGAGCCTTGCCAAGGGAAGCAGTAAGTGTTATATTTAGCAGCAGGAAGCACAGTGGTGACCTGGCACACAGGACATTGGCCATCACTCGCCTTCCCACGGGAGCCAGGGTGGAAGGGCTGCGCAGGAACCTTTTGAGGGCAGCAGAGAGAAGGAGGAGAGGAGGACCTGACGGCATAAGATGCTGACACTGACTTTGGGGAGGATGGAGGGGATGGAAAAGGCTCCTGGGTGCTGCAGCAGGAGGTTTCCAAGCCTTGAGGGCAGGTTTATCATCCTGCTTTGTGCAGAGTCCTGGAGGTTGGTTGTTCTCTCGGACACATGGGTTATGCTGCTGCCGAGGCTCAGGGCTGTTCCCCGCAGCCAGGCTTTGCCGGTCAGGGACCACAGCCATCGGGCAGTTCCTGCTTCCCACAAATGGGACAGATTGTACTTAATTTCTGGCAGATACCAGCAGGATTTTTCCCCCTGGAGGAGTACGGTTTATTCCCGCGGAGGGAGAGATGGAGCGGAGAATCCTGCCAGTCCCAAGGGCATGTTTCTCACGGGGCAGCCATTTGGGTGCTACATGGGGAGGACGAGAAGAGTTCTTCTGCCCAAATCAATTCTTGCAGACTGCGGGGAATGTTGGGCTCTGTGGAGAGCAGCGGGATATTTTATCTCTGTTTATCTGTGTGTGACTGGCTCTGAAGCTGGATGGTTTTGCCTGTAACTCCTGTGACCCCGCAGAAGCAAGGGGGGTTCATTTCCAGGGGTGCTGTGTCTGCCTGAGCTGGTCCCAGCTCAGCCACCTCCTTCTCCTTCTCTGGTTCGTAGCTCGTTTATTTTAAATCAGCTCAACAAGTGGCTGCTTCCTCCCCTGCCTGCGCTGCGTGAACTCGAGGAGCCTCAACCCAGAGAAGCATCTTCCTGCTCCGTTTCACTGCTTGGCACCTTGTCAGTAAGCAGCACAAACCAAAAATGCTGGAGGATTTCTGTCCTGCTTTAAAAAAAGGGAAGGGAAAAAACCCCAATAAATGAAGTTGCACCCCCCTTCTGCTGGTCTTCTGCCTCTGCTCCCCAGCACTCACTGCAGGACGGATGTGCTCCTGGATGCAGTGACTTCCCGACTTCTTCTGCGACAGCGAGGTGGTCCAGCGCATCCGGATGTTCTGGCAGGACACGGATGAGCCCGATGGTCCCTTGGGACTGTCTACCCGTGTTTCCTCGCCGATGCCTTGGGGCGTTAGGGGTCCCAGTCCACGTGGAGGGCTCACAGCAAGGCTCCATGCCGGGGGGCTGTGGGAAGCGTTATTCAAGGCTTGTGGCTTCCAGCGAGGCTGTTGTTGTTCCTCAGTTTTGTGACAGTGCTGGACTAAGCAGGTTCTGCCCCGTCTGGGAGCCCTCGTGCCCATCGTCCCGGCACTGCCAGGTGTGATGGTGTGGTGTGATGATGGGACCTGCTTCTGGGGCAGCACCAGCCTGTCTCACTTTGCCCCAAGGGGCCTGAACATCCTTGCTGGAATTGGGCCGGATGAAAGTGCTGTTGGGGTGTTTAATTTTCACAGTTTGGTGACTCCCCGTCCCGTCTGCTCTCCCTGCTCCTAATTGTGCCTGCACTAATGCAGTTCTCCTGTGATAACCCTTGTGTCGAGGTGGTGACGCTGGTGACAACTCAGAAGCAGGTTCAGATGTGCCCTAAGACTTTCTTCTCACTTCCAAGGAGCCTTTGGGTGCCCCCTGATCTGGGCCAGCCTCTAGAGAGAAACAGGCATTGCCCAGGGGTGATAGAAGGATGGGATGGAGGGAGTCTCCCTGTGGAGGTCCTTGGCTTTTCTCCCTGTGAAGGGACCGTGTGTGGCTGGTTCATGGTTAAACATCTCGCTTTTTGCTGCCTGAAGCAGGGCTGGTAGGTCTCATCCTTTGTCCGTTCCCAGCGGGTCTGGCTGGGCTCTGTGCAGAATGCATGGAGCCAGTGGTCAGGAGGGACATCCCCTTGGACAGACCTCTCCAAGGCCCTGGCTGTTAATGTCATAGTGTCATAGTGTTGTCCAGGCCGGAAGGGACCTCCAAAGGTCATCTAGTCCGACCTCCCCGCAGTCAACAGGGACACCCCCAACTCGACCAGGGCCTCGTCGAGTCTCACCTTGAATATCTCCAGGGAAGGGGCCTCAACCACCTCCCTGGGCAACCTGTTCCAGTGCTCCACCACCCTCACGGTGAAGAACCCTCTCCTAATCTCCAGTCTAAATCTGTTCCCCTTCAGCTTAAAGCCATTGCCCCTCGTCCTGTCACTGCAGGCCTTTGTAAACAGACTCCCCCCAGCCTTCCTGAAGGCTCCCTTCAGGTACTGGAATACACTAACTACTTCCAGTTAGTGCCTACTTCGAGCCAAAACAGGGCTGTCTTGCGGTGACGGGACTTGCAGAACTCCCTCCTTTGGCTGTTTCTCATGATTCCCCCACAGGGTTTCAAGTTGGGGACCTGTTTACCAGAACTTTAGTGGGTTTGACTTTGCTTTTCCAGGTGTGCACCTTCCCTTTGGCATCGTTTCCCCTTGCACTTCGCACACCTGCAGCCGTGCCGTCCCTACGGACGTGCTGGGCTCTTCCAGACACGTGGCTGGTGCTGTTTGAGACACCCACAGCAATTTATTGTCCTTTAGACAATTATTCTCTCACCCGAAGACTCCTCCCAGATGGGAAGGGGAATTGGGGAAAACAAGGAAACTCGAGGGTTGAAATGTAAATAGATTTAATAAGATAAGGTTTGATAATTAACATCAATAACACTAAAGAGCCAATATTGATCCCGATACCAATATAAACCACCCCAGGACTGTCCCCAGCCCATTCCCCAGCAGAAGCCGTGCACTCCCAGCAGGGACAGCCCATGTGGGACCCTGCGAGCGCTGGGGCTTCGGGAGGAAGGGAAGGGCTCAGGGCTCCGGCACCAGGGAAAGGAGATCATAGAATCACAGCCATCGAGGGAGAGAGGACTTCTCAGCAAACTTTCTAATTTCTATTGAACATGTTGTTTTTTGTATGAAATAACCCTGTTGGCAGCTTTGGGTCAAGTGCCCGGGTCTCGCTCCTCCTTATCCCCACACCTGGGGAGCTGGAAAACACTAAGACCTCGAATCTCACCCCCCAGAGCTGGCTGTAAAGGAAATATTTTCCCAGATTCAGAAGCTGTAATCTTCTAGAAGTGCAGTTTTCCCAGGCATTAGAAGAGAAATTAACCCTGTGTAGCTCTAACCAGGACAGTGGGGTCGTTCTTCTTCAACACCTGGATATAAACAAGTCTATGGGGCCAGATGGGACCCCCCCGAGGGCACTGAGGGAGCTGGGGGAGGTGCTCATGGAGCCACTCTCCATCATTTTCCAGCAGTCCTGGCAAACTGGGGAGGTCCCAGCTGACTGGCGTCTAGCAAATGTGATGCCCACCCACAATAAGGGTCGGAAGGATGATCCGGGGAACTCCAGGCCTGTCAGTCTGACCTCGGAGCCTGGGAAGGTCGCCTGTTGGCTGAACATGAGCCAGCAGTGTGCCCAGGTGGTCAAGAAGGCCACCAGCATCCTGGCCTGTGTCAGGAACAGTGTGGTGAGTAGGACTCGGGAGGTGATGGTCCCCCTGTCCTGGGCACTGGTGAGGCCCCACCTCGAGGGCTGTGTCCAGTTTTTGGCCCCTCACCACTTAAAAAAAAGACATTGAGGTGCTGGAGCGGGTCCAGAGAAGGGCAGTGGAGCTGGTGAGGGGTCTGGAGCACAAGTCTGGTGAGGAGAGGCTGAGGGAGCTGGGGGTGTTCAGCCTGGAGAAAAGGAGGCTGAGGGGAGACCTTCTCGCTCTCTCCAACTCCCTGAAAGGAGGGTGTAGCAGGGGGGGTCGGTGTCTCCCGAGGACAGGCCATGGGACAAGAGGAAACAGCCTCAGGTTGGACCAGGGGAGGTTCAGATTGGAGATTAGGAACAATGTTTACACGGAAAGAGTTATGAAGCCTTGGAATGGGCTGCCCAGGGACGTCGTTGAGGCCCCATCCCTGGAGGTATTTAAAGGATGGGTTGCCATAGTGCTTAGAGACATGGTTAAGTGATGGGTTTTATCAGAGTTAGGTTGATGGTTGGACTAGATGATCTGAAAGGTCCCTTCCAACCTCATCAGTTCTATGATTCCATAAGGAAGCCAGGTTATGAAGGTTGAGAGCCATGGCCTTTAAAGCTGCACTCGGTTGGGGGTTGTCCCAGGTTTTCCACCTCTCGCCTGATCCCTGGGGACACTGATGTCCCTGCTGAGCATGAGCCCCTCCTGCTTCTTGGAGGTTTCCAGCGTGGGGACCTGGGGAGATGTTGCTTTGTAGCTGGTGGAAATAAACGTGTTGCAGTGGTGAGCCTGGTGAGCCCAGCGTCCTTCCCGCTGTATGTTCATTCACATCTCCACTCTCACACCAGCAGGGAATCACCGCAGTGGAAATCTTTGGGATAAAAATCCCAGGATTTAACCTGAAGTGGCCCCAAAACAGAAGAGTCAGAGGACTCATACTCTGTGAAAATTTGCTTTTTGGGTTGTTTTTGGCTGTCAATTACAAGGGTTTTATTCTGTGTTTATCCGACTAATAACAAGGGGTGTTTTCCTCATGCTGAGTTTTAAGAGCACAGAATGTTTGATTTCTGAACTGATTTCTATAAAACCTGAATTTTCTTGGTTTCACTAAAACGCGTGGGATGAGTTGTTTAAAAGAAAAACTCTGGTTTGAACACAAATGATGATTATTTTTGTTGGAATTGTTTGTTTCTGGGCGAGGGGGCGGTAGTTTGCTGCTGTAGTGAAAGATGGGGATGGGTGCTGTCTTCTCGGAGGCAGTTGGTTTTTCATGTCAAATTTAAATTTACCATGGAAAAAAAAAGTATTCTGAGATATTCTTGAAAAGTAGTACCTCATCTGGTACCGTTGTTGTTGTACCACGTCTGTAGTGGCACAACGCTACATGTAGTACCTCATCTGTTGGTGTTGGTGGATGAGAAGCTCAACATGAGCCAGCAATGTGCACTGGCAGCCCAGAAAGCCAACTCCATCCTGGGCTGCATCAGGAGAAGTGTGGCCAGCAGGTCATGGGAGGTGGTTCTGCCCCTCTGCTCCGCTCTGGTGAGACCCCACCTGGAGTGCTGTGTCCAGCTCTGGAGTCCTCAACACAGGAAGGACATGGATCTGTTGGAACAGGTCCAGTGGAGGGCCATGAGGATGGTCAAAGGGATGGAGCACCTCTGCTGTGAAGACAGGCTGAGAGAGCTGGGGGGGGGTTCGGCCTGGAGAAGAGAAGGCTCCGGGGAGACCTTAGAGCAGCCTTCCAATATCTGATGGGGCTACAGGAGAGCTGGGGAGGGACTCTTTGTCAGGAAGTGTAGTGACAGGACAAGGGGGAACGGTTTTAAATTGGAAGAGGGGAGATGTAGATTAGATCTTAGGAAGAACTTGTTTGGTGTGAGGGTGGTGAGAGCCTGGCCCAGGTTGCCCCGAGAAGCTGTGGCTGCCCCATCCCTGGAGGGGTTGAAGGCCAGGTTGGAGGGGTCTTGGAGCAACCTGGTCTGGTGTCTCTGGAGACATTCAAACCTGCCTGGACACGTTCCTGTGGGACCTGCTGTGAGTGGACCTGCTTTGGCAGGGGGTTTGACTAGATGATCTGAAAGGTCCCTTCCAACCCCATGTGATTCTGTGAATCATCTGGGTTGGAAGATGGACCTTTCAGATCATCCAGTCCAACCACGAACCCAACACCGACAAACCCACCACTAGCCCATGTCCCTGATCAATAAGATGAAATTTAGGACAGAAGACAACACCCAGCAGCCTAGGAGGCACAAAATAATCAAATTTTATTTAAAAACAAACAAAAAAAAAAGCAGCAGGTGATGCTGATGCACCGGGTGCTTCCGATGCGTCGAAGGGTTTGGCACAGAAGGAAATGGCCGTTTCTCAGCAGTGTCTGCAGGGGGCAGAGACAGTCCCTGCAGCTCCCAGCGGGACAATAACCGGAGTTATTTTCCCAGAGAATAACTCTCTGCTCCCAAAACGCACGAGTCCTCGGGCACCAGCATCTGGAAGAAGCATCTTCAGGAAGGGGTTTGATGGGTTGGTGTCCGGGCACCCTGGGGTGTTCCCACCATCCCTTCCAGCCCCGCTGTAAATATTACAGACACTGATACCTGCCTGAAATGCTTTTCCTTGTAGGATTCTCCCTTTCCTTGTAGTTGTATTAAACTTTCCCTGTTTATCCTGTTTCTTTAGGTCTGGCTCTATTCATATGTCTGTGTTTGGGGGTTTGTTTTTTTTTTTTTTTGCTTTGTTTTGGAATATTTGGGCATTTCGGGAAAGGGTATTTCAATGCAATATTATATGATACAGTATATTATTATAGCTATTATAATTAGTATGTTATACCTAATGTATTATATGGTATTTCTGTGGAGACAGAAGTCCCCCAGAATTATTTTAAGGCGGTTTTGTATGGTTTGAAGTGAGGACCTGACACTTGGCGAGGAGCCCGGCTTCGTGTGGCGGCCTCTCGCTCCCGAAATGCTGATCTGCCCTGACGGGCTCAGGAAAAGGCCACCAAAAAGGGGCTGGTTTTAGGCTTTTCCATTAGAAAATTTTAAAAAAAATAGTCGATAGTGTCAAACTTTCTATTTTCTCCAAGCTCGTTTCGTGCCACCCGTGTGGCAGGGCAGGGCAAGCAGGGAGAGGAGGAGAAAGAGGAGGAGGAAGAAGAGGAGGAGGAGGCATCTCCCGCCCCGAGAGGGGAAGGGAAGAGATGAGGATATGGAGCCTGCGGAGAGTGTCCCGGGGGAACGATCGCCGGCCGTCGGAACCCGATGGCTGTGACCCCCCCTCGTCGTGTAGCCGAGCCCCTCCTGAGCACTGGATGAGGAAGAGGTGCTGTGGGAAACGCAGTATGTAATGCTATAAATATGTAATAGAGGGTGTATTAGGTGTATATGTATTATATTATATATATAATAATAAATAAAAGCAGGAGGCGGCTGACTTTGGCACAGGTACAGAAATTTTAGTGCTTTCTGAGAGCTGGGTTTTGCAGCTTTTATTGTTGTGCCCCTTTTGGGGTGTGTAATGGGTGTGAAAGAATTTGAGACGGACCTTAAATTAATGAACGAGTACGTCAAACGATGAATGGCCTGAGACGTGAGACCTTCCTCGGAGCCTGCAGCGGGTCCCTGCGTGGGGCAGCTCTTCCTCCCTGCAGCTAAACCAGGCAGAAGGAACTGCTCCTCCCCCACATAAAGGGTTTCTCACCCATTTCTGATGGCTGAGGGGGAGCTGGAGATGGTTTGGTTCCACTGCTCCTATTAGAGCTCTGGAGTTTTAATATTCACGGTTGGTTTTGGAGATGGATGTGGCACGCCGATAAAGATGCCAGAAAATTGACTGTAGATGTTTTTAAGATGATTATTCAAAATAATCACAGACTCACAGGATGCTATGGGGTTGGAAGGGACCTTTCAGATCATCTAGTCCAACCCCCTGCCAGAGCAGGTCCACCCACAGCAGGTCCCACAGGAACGTGTCCAGGCAGGGTTTGAATGTCTCCAGAGAAGGAGACTCCACCACCTCTCTGGGCAGCCTCTTCCAGGGCTCTGCCACCCTCACAGGAAAGAAGTTCCTCCTCATGTTTAGGTGGAACTTCCCATGTTCCAGTTTGTGCCCATTCCCTCTTGTCCTGTCCCTGGGCACCACTGGAAAAAGACTGGCCCCATCCTCCTGACACCCACCCTTAAGTATTTATAGGTGTTGATCAGATCCCCCCTCAGCCTTCTCTTCTCCAGACTAAAAAGACCCAAGTCCCTCAGCCTTTCCTCATCAGAGAGATGCTCCAGGCCCTTATCATCTCTGTAGCCCTCTGCTGTCCCCTCTCCAGCAGTTCCCTGTCCTTCTTGAACCGGGGAGGCCAGAACTGGACCCAGTGCTCCAGATGTGGCCTCCCCAGGGCAGAGCAGAGGGGCAGGATGACCTCCCTCAATTATATAATGATGAGAAAAGGAAATGTCACGCTGAAGTGTACAGCCCTTGGGTGTGTGTGTGTGTGTGTGTTAGTGGTCACACTCAGGAATGGGAAAACACAAAATACTCAAAGTGTCTTCAGTTTGTTGTAGAGTTTTATCAAACTTGGCCAGAGAAGTCAGACTAAACCCAAACTGCAGTCATCATCCCACCTTCCTGCCAGGTTTTCTTCCACACGAAGTCTTTGGAAGGTAGAAGTTGCAAGGGAGGGTGTATTTTTAAAATCCAATATATTTTTCTGGAAACAGAAAGGTTTGATAGCGCCGATAGAGCCGGTGGCCCAGGGGGCAGTGTGTGCCTGGGGGGATGGATCTTCTTCTCCTGCCTCCCCTCATTCTGCCCTTCTATCCTGGGCTGTCCCTGGGTGACCCTCCCTTCCCCACCGCTCACCCACGGATTTTCTGTCGCTCCTTGAGAAGTAACGTCACATTTTGAGTATTTCTAATAGAAAGTGAGCAAGAAGAAATTTCATCTTGACGCGGCCTTTCCCAGGAGCCTTTTGCTCAACCTGGGACCAAGGGAACTCCTGTTTTTGAGAGGATTGAATTGAATTCAGGGATAAATGTACAATCTGTTTTTAAGTTCTAATTGCCAAGCGGCTGAATCTGAGCCGGCAGTGTGCCCAGGTGGCCAAGAAAGCCAA
>JAHREE010137547.1:0-10610 GCA_033628505.1 Tringa tobata | reverse complement strand
GCGCCAGGAAGGAAGCTGGGAACCGCTTCCTCCGCCGGCGGGACGGTCGCGCCGCCCCGAAGTGCCGTGAAAGGGCCGGGCCGGGCCGGGCCGCCTGACGTGAGCCGAGGCCTCTGCGGATGTTTCCAGGCAAGCTCCTGCCGCTCCCGAGCCGGGCAGCGCCCTGGTCGGCCCTGCTGCCCTTGCTGGCCGCGTAAGTACCCGCCCGGGGCCGGCCCCCTCTTCCGCGTCTGCCCCCTTGCCGTGGGGCCTGAGGAGGAGCGTGGTTGTGGGGGCGGCGGGTGGGAAAGGCCGGGGGGGAACATGACTGAGAGTTCCCGCCGCGATAAGCCAGCTCCGGCCGGTGCCCGCTGTTGTGGCCGGCCCCTGGAGTGACACCGGCTGGGTGTCGCCCAGAGCCCCCCGGCCGAGGGCCTGCCCCAGGCCCTCCCCAAACAGGGCCTCCTGTTATCCCCGGGCTGCCAAGCCGCCGGGAGCCTAATCTGGGCCCGCTGGTGTTTTGGGGAGCCTGATCTGGCCCCGCTGGTGGTGTGGGCTGCGCTTGGCAGAGGGGGCCAACGTGTCCGCGGTCACACACCCTGCGTGCACTTGGGTCTCTGACCCGGCCGCCACAGCCAGCATAGTCCCGAGCTGCTGCTGCTGCGCTGGGAGGAGATGGCCAGCTGCCCCTGGCCCAGGGGAAAAGCGTGTGCTTTGAGGGAGTATATCCCCTGAGGGAGACAGGGGCCCTAGGCTGGCTATCCAGCCTGCTGGAGCTCAGCAGTCAAGGCTTGAACTGCGAGAGATTTTCTTTTCAGCCTCCCTCTCTGTTGGAACTGGTTCAGAGGAGGGCCACAGCAACAGTCGGAGAGGTGGAGCCCAGCTCCTATGAGGACAGGCTAAGAGAGTTGGGGTTGTGCAGCCTGGAGAAGAGAAGGCTCCGGGGAGACCATATAGCAGCCTACCAGTACCTAAAGGGGGCCTACAGGAGAGATGGGGAGGGAATGTAGTGATAGGACAAGGAGTAATGGTTTCAATCTGAAAGAGGGGAGATTTAGATTAGATATTAGAAAGAAATTCTTCACTGTGAGGGTGGTGAGACACTGGAACAGGTTGCCTAGGAAGTTTGTGGATGTCCCATCCCTGGCAGTGTACAAGGCCAGGCTGGATGGGGCTTTGAGCAGCCTGGTGTAGCGGGAGGTGTCCCCTGCTCATGGCTGGTGGGTTGGAACTAGATGATCTTTAAGGCCTCTTCCAACCCAAACCGTTCTATGATTCTATCATTCTATGATTCTTTTTTATTTTTCATAGTGTCTTCTGCACCGAAGCAGGCCAGGGGGAAAAATTGTGTCCTAAGTCAATGGAAACCTGTGTGGCGTCAAGGGAAACCTGTGTGGCATCAAGGGAAAACTGTGTGGTGCCAAGGGAAAACTATGTGGCGTCAATGGTGCTGAGCGCAGTTGGTGACACGCTGGGCTATTACAATGGGAAATGGGAGTTCCAGCAGAGCGGCCCAGCCATCCACAAGGAGCTGGCGGAGATCGGGGGAATCGGCAACCTCAGCATCCAAGGTTGGAGAGTCAGCGATGATACCGTGATGCACTTGGCCACGGCTGAAGCCCTGGTAGCTGCTGGGAAGAACCCAAGTTTAGAGCATCTCTATTCCCTGATTGCAAAGAACTACAAGGAGTGCATGAAAGACATGGAAGGCAGAGCTCCAGGTAATCCCTCCATAATGTTGTCTGGACAGAGCTGTTGTCTCGTTAACGTCTCTCTTTCACAGAATCACAGAATCGCCTAGGTTGGAAGGGACCTTTAAGATCCAGTCCAACCATAAAAAAAAAACAAAAACAACAAAAAACCACACCCCAAACAAAACACACACACCAACACTAAAGCATATTCCCAAGCACCATGTCAATTTGTTTTTTGATTATCTTCAGGGATGGTGCCTCAACCGCTTCCCTGGGCAGCCCATTCCAATGGCTGATAACCCTTTCAGTGTAAAAATTTTTCCTAATATCCACTCTGAACCTCCCCTGGCACAACTTGAGGCCATTTCCTCTTGTCCTATCGCCTGTAACTTGGGAGAAGAGACCAACCCCCTGGCTACAGCCTCCTTTCAGGTAGTTGTAGAGAGCAATAAGGTCTCCCCTCAGCCTCCTCATAAGACTGAACAACCCCAGCTCCCTCAGCCTCTCCTCATAAGACTTATTCTCCAGACCCCTCACCAGCTTTGTTGCCCTTCTCTGGATCCACTCCAGCCCCTCAATGTCTTTTTTGTGGTGAGGGGCCCAAAACTGGACACAGTACTCGAGGTGAGGCCTCACCAGTGCCGAGTACAGGGGGACGATCACCTCTCGGGTCTTACTCACCACACTGTTCCTGATACAGGCCAGGATGCTGTTGGCCTTCTTGGCCACCTGGGCACACTGCTGGCTCTTGTTCAGCTGACAGTCGACCAACACCTCCAGGTCCTTTTCTGCCAGGCAGCTCTCCAGCCACTCTGCCCCAAGCCTGTAGCGCTGCCTGGGGTTGTTGTCACCCAGTGCAGGACCCGGCACTTGGCCTTATTGAAACTCATCCTGTTGGTCTCAGCCCATTGATCCAGCCTGTCCAGATCCCTCTGCAAGGACTTTCTATGCTCCAGCAGGTTGACACTCCCACCCAACTTGGTGTCATCTGCAGATTTACTGAGGGTGCACTTGGTCCTCTCTTCCAGATCATTGATAAAGATGTTAAAGAGAATGGGTCCCAGTACCAAGCCCTGTGGGACATGACTGGGCGCCAACTGGATTTACCTCCATTCACCACAACTCTCTGGGCCCAGCCCTCCAGCCAATTTTTAACCCAGTGGAGGGTATTCCCATCTAAGCCACGGGCAGCCAGTTTCTCCAGGAGGATACTGTGGGACACTGTATCGAAGGCCTTGCTAAAGCCCAGGTAAACAACATCCACAGCCTTTCCTTCATCCACCAAGGAGGTCACTTTGTCATAGAAGGAGATCAGGTTTGTCGAGCAGGACCTGCCTTTCATGAACCCGTGCTGGGTGGGCCTGATCACCTGGGCCATCCTTCATGCGCTGCATAATGGCACTCAGGATGATCTGTTCCATGACCTTCCCAGGCACTGAGGTCACACTGACAGGCCTGTAGTTCCCAGGATCATCCTTCTGGCCCTTCTTGTGGATGGGTGTCACGTTTGCTAGACGCCAGTCTAGCAGCTTGGAGCGGCTTGGAACAGCTCCAAGTCTTCCCGCAGCTTGGAGCTGAGGCTGGCCCTGGCTCTGCCTTCAGCTGCTTATAGCATTGACTGTATTTCGGTTAAAGGCAAAAGTTTTCCACATTGAGTACCTGTTTCAGGATGAACTAAAGAGAACAGAGTAAGGCAATTTGAAATGGTGTGGGCTTCTCTGAACTGCATGAAAAAGATACTGTTTTGCCCACGTTTACAAAACATTCTTACAGGCGTGTTTGAGGCCTGGACTTGAACTCAGGGGAAGGATGCTGGCTTTTGTGCTGGGGATGTGTCTTTTCCTAGACTCAGTGCATGAAAACCACGAATTCAGCCAGGTATAACGTGCACCCCGAGATGCTGTCCTAAGCAACACATTTAAACAGAGAATTAATACAGAACTTCTTGTAATAAATGCAATAAATTACGCATAAAATATATTTAAAGGCACAAAGAGCCTTGCTTGGAATAATTCAGTTCAGTAAACCCAGAGTGTCCTTGTGGCTAGCTCTGCACATTTACTCTCTGTGCCAGGACAATCACAGTCGTCTTTTCTGAACCCTGTACTTCATCATCTCTCTTTTCTCTGCATAGACAGAGTGGTACCGAGGTAGGGGCACAGGCAGTGGGACTGGCAGTGTGTGGCAGTATTGAGGAAGGTTGCCTTGACAGGCTGCAGCAGCCAAACCGTATGCAACGTGTTCCTGTAGTTAGTTCCTAGTTTACCCAGGCCTGCTGACCCAACTCTTCCCTGACGACCCTGTCTCTCTCTGGGCTCGTGGCCCAGCCTCTTCTGGATGCTTGAATTAAACTTAAATCAGAGCTACTGAGGCTGGGCCTCTAATTTTGTTAGTGTAGGCAGCGTGCAGTGTCCAGGAAACACTCAAATTCAGCAATGCTGTGCAAAGTTTATACATTGAAAAGAAATTGCTTAGACATGCCTATTTGGAGTGGCCAGCATATGTCAAGGATGTTCTGGCTTGACATTAAACATGGGAAATGCTAAATCCTGCATGGCTGTCTTAAGGTCACTGAGTGTAGTGTGACAGCTGTGCATTTCCAAGGTAAACCAGGTTGGAAACTTGAGTGGGAATTTATTCCGCTTGCCTTTCCAGAGTGGCCTCCTGCCCTGGTGTAAAGAACTAAACTATCAGTATTCTTTAACACAGATGGTCTCTGTTGTTGGAGTAGGCTAATTAATAAAATATTTAGGAAGGGGTAATGATGCTTGCCAGGGTAGCAGGAGTCAGCAGGTTAAAATTCTGAGAGACTTGCTGCTATTTTGGAGAAGGAACATCTCGTAGTTCTCCCAGCTGATGGGGTCTGCCAAGGTGGACTAACCACATCTGGCAGTGAGATAGCACCTGGAAGCTATTATTGCCTCCCATATTTAAGGTTGGTGATTAAAACCTGAGACGAGAAGAACCTAAAATTTAAATGTTAGTAATTAATAGGTAAGGATAATAGCACACCTGCTGCAGTCTTGTAAGTAATTGGGCTGCAATATACTCAAAAGCAGTTCCTATTTGGAAGTAGAGGATTTAAAAGTAAATTTGCGATGGACGCTAATCAGAATGACAAGGAGAGGTCAGGTTATCTAGCTAAACAAAGGAATGCAGCTTCTTTAGTGGGTCCATGGACACTTAACCTTGTAAAATTTGAGGGGAAGTGGGGAAAGCAATGTGGAAAAAAATGGAAGTCTGTTGGAATGTTCTTGTAACAGCATTCTGGAGTGCTCCTGCTGGAGCGACAGGAAAGGTGCTTGGCTCTGAGAGCTTAAATCCTGGTACTTAACAGTTTAATGCCCACTGATGTACTACCAAAGGGAATACCTAATGTATATCCTGAAAAGCTGTCTGGAGTCTCCATGCCATATTGATTAATCCTAATGGTAGAAGTTGCATGTCAATAACTTCTTTCGGCAGTTCAGAGTAAACGAATTTTAACTGAGAACATAACCCAAGGTGATGCTGTTCTGGCCAAAGGAAGTGCTCACTGGGGAATTGCAGCCCTTAAGGCTGAGAATGGAAAGTTGCTGCTGCAACTTTCACCTAACAGAGATTCCCCCAGAACTGTGGGGGAAAGTCACATTGCTCGCCCACACAAGGGAGTCCAGACCTGAAAACCAAAAACTGCAGTAACAAAGGGATTCCCACAACGTTATGAGTCACCAGGTGGTTACGGTAGGGTCCCTTGAGTATGCAGCCCCACGAGAAAGCTCACTGTCTTAATTCAATGGCAAGTTAATCCCTACATCCACTATTATTCTTTGTGATGTGCCACAGCCCCAAATTCATTGTTCTTCACAGGCAATGAAGCCAATGAATTAAGTGACACAAACATGGCCATATTTCTTTTTTCATGGTACAACTATATCTACCTCGACAGCTCTCCAGGAAACCTTCTGCTTCAGAACTTTGTCTTTTTTTCCAAGTCCTCTCCCTCTGGAATTATTTATCACTATGTGATTGTTTTAACTCACCTTTTTTTATGTGTATTGATAGATCCCAAACAACTGTTACTGTCTGTGCTCATGAAGAGTCTCAGTAAGTGGAATAGAAGCCTATTACAGAAATAACATCCAGTTGTACGTGAAACTTTTCCAAGTTGTCTTTCTTCACACACTGCTTTTTGCTCATATTTCTTATTTCCTTAGACCAGTAACCTTCTCAGGTTACTTGTAGTTTCCTAACCAGGATTTGGTGGATTTCCAAAATGGAATTTCCTGTTTCAAAAACTCCTACAGCATTTTTTTTAAACCTGTTTTTTTTAAAAAAGACCTGACAATGTGGTTTGAGTTTAGTTTTCCTGAATCTGCTTTCAAATGTTTTAACTGTTTAAAAGCATGAGAATAATACTTGTGATACTTCATAAACCACAAGAGTCTTAGCTGTTGTACACTGGTTTTATACTTTTTTTTTTCATTTGCACGTTATCAGCAGTCATCTCCTGAAGTAGTATGCACAGGTGTAAAGCTGCAAGTTGTTACTGCAAAATAACCACTCTTTCCTTACAGTTTAAGTCCTGTCATCTTCCTCATTTTCTTTTGGCTACTGTTAGTGCAAGAACAACCTCACTTTTTATCAAGGACTGAGTTCCCTGCTCTCAACCTGCACAAACATGTCCTGAAGAAATGTCTTTCTTAGAGTTCCAGCAAGATTACGGAGTTTGTTTTGCTTTTGTTACGCAGATTTTTATTTTAATCTACCCTAATCCCTTTGCTCTCTCCCCTTCCCCTTGTCTTCCTGGCAGAAAGTCTCTTTTACCAGGACCATATGAGTAAGGTAGTTGTCACAGCTTTTTTAAAATGTAGCTTTGTTTGACGGGTTCTTTTTAATGTCCTATTATAGGTCGTAAGTGCAGTGCTTAGTATAGTTTGATTTTTGAAAAAATGCCTCAGTCTTCTGTTAATCATCATAAAGTTGGAAATTATACCGACGAATTTGATACATAGCAGCCAGCACTGAATTAATAAACTACATAAAAAGCAGATTTAGAGGCCTGAACACATTTCCACTTCAAGACATCACAAACTCCCAGGCAGTTCAGTTAGAGGTTGGTGGCGGTGAGTCCTGGCAGAGCCTGCTGCTACCCACACCAGATGCCTTCTTCCAGTGCGGCCCCACAATTTTCACTCTGTGAATCACTGGGAAGAAGGATGTGTAAGGAATACCTGGACTGATCCAGGGGTTGGCTGGCTGTGTGGGACTGCAAAACCAGCAGCCCTCATCTACTGGGGAGGGTGCGAGGGTGGTGTCATGGGAGAAGCTCGTGTGCTGGCACAGCAGGCATGGGTGAGGCTGGTGAAACAGCAGGTCTGGGTGGTGCCTGGGTCACTCGGGGTGGGGGTTAGGGAGGGATTCATGAGAGCTGAAGTGGTCTGATGTTGTGGGATGTGCTGATCAGCAATCCGTTTTTTCCTGTAAGGGAGACTTGCATAGGCCATTTCCATTCTCAAAATTGATTTCAGTTGACAGGCTTGCGGGGCAAATAGCCCGACAGCCTTAAGGACCGAGCTGCTTTTTCAGTTTGAGACAACATTTCGTGGGGAGCTCGTCCGCCCATTCTCACCGCGCAGAGGGATGTATCCTGAGCTGATCTAATAAGCCTATAATGTAACAACCCTGTTGGAAACAAAATACACTCAAGACACTTAGACTAGAAGTATAAAAGGATCCACATGACAGCCAGCTGATATTTATTTTTAGCGTATGTCCAGAAGCCAGTCTTAAAGCTGGCTGGATGTGGAGGTATTTTGGTTACAAAGGTGCTGTAAATGCCGTGTGCGGGTAAAACAGGCTGCTTTATACCAAATCCTACTGGCAAGCGTATATGTGGAAGTGCAGAAGTGAACAGTTCTGCAGAGTACTTAGCGCGGTATCTAGCTGTGATTAGCAAGCTCCCAGATCATGGTGATTGAATTGCACCAAAGGTAAACTGAATTATAGAGTTACATGAAGTTTCCAGACCAAGCTGCTTCTTTGCTACTCTGGTCTATGTAGTTTGACTTTCAAAGTAACAGAGCACCTGCAAGTTTACCAGCTACCTGTCCTGGTAAGGCAGCCGAGTATAAGAGCAACAGTCTAATTTTGGGTTTGTGGGCATGTCAACTGCTGCTGTTGCCCTGGGTGTCTGAGAGAGGACCAGGCACGCTGTGGCTAGGAGAAGACTAGTCTTTTGAGTCCACTTTTGCTGTTGTTCGACATATTAAAACTTAAATGAAGCTACTTGAAACCTGCTCTTGATTTACCTTTCTGCTGGAAAAAAAGAGAAGTATTTAAGATTTGACCAGAAGAGAAGACTAAGAGAAAAAGGCAAGGCAGAAGACAATCAAAGATAATTTAATGTTTCAAACCTCTTTTCTCTTCCTTGCACAAGAGCGTTTGGGCTTTGCTCTCAAAACTTTTTTGATGGTCCTGGCTGGGGAAGCTGGCTGGGCTCTGAAAATTGGATGTGTTTGTGTGGATGGCTTTATCCTATGGACTAACAAGTCCAAGTGCTGGACTAACAAGTGAGTTTCTTTAAAAAGCAGCACTGGAAGAAGCAGTCTTTAAAAAGTAAATAGCATAGCAGAACTATGAAAGAGATGGAAGTGAGCAAGGAGGAGTTATGGTGTGGCTTCCTACCAGAAAAGAGTAAAGTTTGAATGAGGGTGTCAGCTCGAAGCAGGAGAAAACTGACAAAGTATATAGTCTTGAATAGTGTGAAGCATGAAAAGTTGTTATTTCTTGTAATGTAAGCATTAGAGGGGAATTTAAGGAAATTGTCAAATGGTGGTTTAAAACAAAAGGAAATGTTTTGCATAACAAAATCGTAGCTCTGGTTATTGTGGGATGTTAAAGGAGTCTGAAGGCATGCATGGGTTCAAGCTAAGGAGACCAGTTCATGGTGGCTAGGTCTACTGGGGGTTACTGAACGCAGCATTTTGCATCCATCTTCTCACTCAAGCAGATTATCTGGCCTGCTGCAAGCCAGGTGGGTCTTCTTGGGGAAACATTGTACTTGCCTCATTTTTTGTAGTCTTTCTGTAGTTATCTCTTAGTGGCTGTGTATGGAGATGACCTAGTGGGCTGGACAAACCTTTGGTCTGACCTAATGCAGTTGTTTTTCAGCTTATTGAAGGGGAGTACAGTAAAGCCAGCTGTGCAGACCATGTTGTGGTGAGGGAGATACCACACTCACTGCCTTCTGACAAAATTACAGCAAGGGAGATCTGGAAAACATTTTTTTATCAGTGAGGCAACTGGAAAGATTCCTGGGGAGCACGTGGGGTCCCTGTCTTTAAAGGGTCCTCTAAAGAAGCTAAACAACTGTGAGGAAAAAATCACAGAGGTACGTAGGCATGCCTTGGATTGGGGATTGATGGGATCTGATGGCCCTCCAAACCTCCTTTATACTTATGTATGTCTACCTAGGTATCTAGATATATGTGTACATAATATACCTAATATATACAGTATATATGTTTTCTAGATCAATTATTAAATAAATAACGTGAAATGTAAATATAAACAATGTAAATTACATAAATCAGCAGTGGAATGTTTTTTACTCCCCCAGACTTTTAAATTATTTTCACAAACAGAAATCATCAGGTCTGCTTGGGAATATGCAGGGTGCACTGGTGATTTAAGGCAAGAAACATATGTGAACAGACAACTGGTGTTTTTACGGGGAAGCCCAAATCCCTTGGAAACAGTTAGGCTTCCTTCCCTGCTACCCTGCCTGTCTTTCCTCAGTTCCCAAGCTATGTGACCCTGTCACCTACTGATGTGTGTTTCTGTTTCTTCCCTTTCTTTCTCTCTCGGGCTCTGCCACTCCTGTCCAGGTATCACGTGTAAGGAAAATGCGCTGAAACTGGATCCGGGGCGGCCGAACGGCTGGAGGATCCCCTTCAGCCCCAAGGGAGGAGGCTGCGGGGCCGCCATGCGCTCCATGTGCATCGGGCTGCGTTTCTACCGCCATGACGAGCTGGACACCCTGGTGAAAGTCAGCATCGAGAGCGGCCGGATGACCCACCACCATCCCACCGGCTACCTGGGGTCCCTGGCTTCGGCCCTCTTCACGGCTTTCGCAGTGAAAGGCATTCCTCCCGAAGCCTGGGGGAAAGGGCTGCTGAAGGTGCTGCCGGAGGCGAAAGCTTACGTGCGGGACACCGGCTTCTTCGTGGAGGAGAACATGGAGCAATGGTGAGCCGCACTCCCAGCACCGGGTTTTGTTAAAATTAAAATGAACCTCACGTACGAGAGGGCGAGCCCTGTTTATACTTAAGCTTCAGTAATCACATTATGGTGAACTCCTAGAGCAGCACATGCCTGCCACGGGATCAAATCGATTCCGAAAGTCTCTGAAGTCTCCCCAGGGGAAAAATACCTCTAACTTATTTAAAAAAAAAAAGAAAAAAAAGTGTAGTCACATAGTGTTTGGGTCATGTCGTTGTGACACTTTTTGGATCCAGTATGAGGTAGCTAGACTCGTCATCTCAAGCAGCGGTGATCTGATGAAAGATGGGAAGCAAGGCTGGGGAAACAGCACCAGGCGTCGGGGCTGAGCTCAGTTTGAAAGTTATAACCAAATGTGGCTGCCTAGTGAGCGTGGCTCTGTGCGCAGGGGCAAAGGCCGGCAGGGGTGGAGGTGCTCTGAGTTCAGGAGGATGACTCAGTTCTCGCTCTGAGCCTTCTGAATCCTGTGTGGCGCCACAGCAGCAGGTGCTGGGCTGCCTTCTCCCATGTGGCTGGAGGCAGGGGAAATCTTAAGTCACTGAAACATGTCCTTGTGCCTTTTACTGTAAATCATGTCCCTAGTTTGACAAACCGGGGACGGGGGGATGCCTACTGTTTTGCCGAGCCATCGCTCCGGGCTCTTGACGTGGCCGGAAGGGCCTGCGGGGAGCTCAG
>JAHREE010137545.1:0-12341 GCA_033628505.1 Tringa tobata | reverse complement strand
GAAAGCCCGAACCCTGGGAGCCCGCGGGCGAGAAGGTACGGGCCCGGGGCAAGCTGCTGGGAAAGGGCCCGGGCTGAGCCGGAGGCCCACAGGCAGGCCTGGTGTTGGGTGAGGTGCGGCCGGGAGGCTCTCGGGGAGATCTGGAGTGGCTCTGGAGGGAAAGGGGAAGCTGTTAAGGTGTAATTAAACGTTGGGAAGAAGCGTGAGGTGTTGTTACCACAAACCAGCGGATAGAACTCTCTCAGACTCGATTTAAAGTTTCAGAAAGCAGGCGCTGTATTGCTGTGCCGGGCACACAGGGGATCACTCCTCCTGTTGTGCACACTGAATGCTGTTGTCAAATTAAATTTATACACGACAGGCATACATACTCAATGAAATTCCAAGAAAACCTTAGCATATTCATTACATTTCTGAGAATTCATTTACATATTATAATAAGCTTTTGGGCATGCATAGTTGTGCCTTCTGGTAGTCCTCATTTTGAGTGAGGGTCATTTCTCCCTCAATCTTCATCTTCTTCACCTGTCCTTTGGCTCGCTTGGCAAAATATTCTAACTGCTTAATTGCTCATTAAAACTAATGATCTCCCTGCTACCACCTGTTTGTCAGACAATGTCCATATCTATTGCATCCCTGTCTTAGGGTCACCATGTTCTCAGGGCCACAGACATCCTCTCTTATCTTACTAGTCCCTGAAACCATTTGGGATGGTTACTAAAATAGCTACATTTCTTCTCTAAAAGCAGACTCTCTACAGTTTAACCATTTATAAACTACATAAAATCTGCCTTAGGTATCAGTGTTGAGGCCGAGGGAGTCTGTGCCAGGAGTTGATGAAGACCTTCAGGCAAGGCTTGTTGGTGGTACAAGGGAGACCAAGGCCTATGAAAAGGAGAACATCACTTTGTATCACACTGGTTTCTTAAGCTCTCCAGCTCACAAGTCACCAAATTTAAGGTCTTTCTTGAAAGATGCCACCTCCCTGGTTAGGTGGTGTCAATAGCATGTGGAGGTTTGCCTCTTTTAGGCAGGCTGTGGGTGCTGCTGAAATGCACTGCATCTGTGTCTGCCCCTTCTCCTTCCACCTGCGTGGGGAAGGTTTTACACTCAGGTCTTCTCTCCTCTCCTCTTCTCTTCTAGATGGAACCAGTAATAGGGTCTGTGTTCTCTTTCCTCCAGGAGCCTGGAAAAAGTGACATTACAGGTGAGATGTAAACTCTTGCTAGTTAAATCATGGAGGGAAGCTTGAGGCTCCACCAAGTGATGCTGGGGCTGTTGTGTGCCTTCTTAGCTGACTGCTCCGTCCTGGGTTGCTAGGATGGCATGGCATGCTAGGCTGGGGCAAGGAGGACAGTGATATTTTGTGTTTCTTTCTGCTGTGGGTTCCTAGCTGCTTTTTAAAAATAAGACAGTACAGTTCACTTGGGTTGAAGGAAAGCCAGCACACTTCAGTTTTTCAGGCTTTCTTGTGGGTAAGGGAGGTCTGAGGGAGTTCCACAGCAGCACCTGAAAAGTGTGACTCGGCACTAGTTCTGGATGGGAACAGAAGGTTTTTCAGTTCCCATTTTGCTATTGGAGACCTGGAGTCTCTGCACAGGCCTGTGGGAGTAATAAGCTGCTTGTTTGTAGAGTGAAGGAGCGACTGCTCCTGCGAGATGGAGCCTTCAACAGTCTGTTAGAAGGCTACCACCAGGGTAATAATTCCTTGAGGTAAGAGATGAGCCCCACCTCCTACAGTACGTGTTTTTTGTGTTTCTTTTATCACTGGTGTTTAGGTCTTGGCAGTTGTGGCCATGTAAATAGAGAGCATTTTGTCTCGTCAAGGGCATGTTAGTTCAGAATTTTATCCTGAGAACTTTATCATAGAGGTAGGACTAAAATTGCACTGTGGAGTTTTACCTTGAATGTAGAAAGCCTTTTTTTTTTTTTTTGTTAGTGGAATAATCAATCTTGTGTTGTTAAATGGAAGTGTATGTAGTGTGAGTAGCTGAATATTTTAATGCAGGTGCTAATCTGCATTAAATCACAAATACTAATGTCTAAGTCTTAAACATCTTAACAAAATTGCAAAAACGAAGCTCAGGTAAGTGTGCATCAGGTGCTCTTTATAATTCTATTGATGCTGAACTGATGTAATTATAAAATGTAGTCAGCAGAGTAAGATAACCAAAGCTTACTGTGGAGTGTGTGATCATATGTACTCATTTGTGAAATAACGTAGATCACATTCTTTAGGAAAGAAAGGGTCATGTTTGGATGTTTCCTGTGAGCTTTCTTATAATGCAATTTATTTAGCTTGTCATTACAAGAAAAGCTAGATCTAGAAATGAAAGAGATAATAATAGCTAATTGGCAATTACTTAATTTTTCATCAATAAAAATCTAACTCCTTTGACTTCTGATGCATGAATATACGGTATCCCTATAATAATTACAACTGTTCTTGTGATAATTGGGGAAAAAATCTGATGTACAGACCTATAAAAGAAATAATTCACAATTTTTCAGCAAATACTAACTAACACAAGTGAGAAGCAACCTGTATCTCCCTGTTGATTTTGCCTAATGAATGTTAAGGGGACTTTTTTTTTTTTTTGTGCTGAACCATTCCCACCCAAAAGCACAGCTTTAAAATAGATTTTTGATGCTAATTTAGCTGGCTGGAAGGCTTTTGAGCAAACTCTGCAGGGCCAAGTAGCTAAAAGTAGGTAATTGTGATGGGTGAGATGTTTCAGCATGTTCCTTTTCCTTCCTTCATTTTGGCAGTCTTCCTTTGCCATTCCTTGAGGGATGGGAGAACGAGGAAGGAAGGGAAGAGGGAGTTTTTTTTACCTCTCCTTCCCTGTGCCACTTTTTTCCTTATCTTCTCATGTCAGTCTTCATGATTTCCTTTCCTCTTTGGGAAAGGGGAATCTGGTGCAAGTTGATGCTAGGCCTGAGAAATTCAGTTATTTTACAAGGAGCACCTGACCTGTCTTAGGGAAGGAGGATTGTCACATTGCTCTTTCTCCATCAGGGGACTGCCTTTTGAATGACAGTGAGGAAGATAGAGGTATCCCAGGAGACCTTAAGCAAGATGTCCTGCTTCAGCTACCTGAAGCCCACAGCCCAGACTGGGAGGCAGCGGGTCTGCAGAGGCAGCAGAAGGCAGTGTGTAATAAAACCCCTCACCAAAAAAGAGGCTCCAAGAAACTTGTTGCCAGTGGCCAGAAACCGCACACAGAAGAGAAACCCTACAAGTGTACAGAATGCGGGAAGAGCTTTAGCGGGAGCTCCAGGCTCCTGAACCACTTGCAAACCCACACGAGAGAAAAAATGTTTGAGTGTGTAGTGTGTGGGAAGAGCTTTAGCAGGAAGGCCAACCTGGTGGTGCACCAGAGAATCCATACCGGGGAGAGGCCTTACAAGTGCAAGGAATGTGATAAAACCTTTAGCCGTACCTCAAACCTTATCTCTCACCGGAAAACCCATGCGAAAAAGAAAGCTTTTTCCTGTACCACGTGCAGGAAAAGTTTCAGTGGAAGTGCAGCTCTCTTCCAGCACCAGAGAGTCCATATGGATGAGAAGCCCTATAGGTGTACCGAATGTGGAAATAGCTTCCGTCTTTGCTCAAACTTCCTCAAGCACCAACGGATTCATTTTAGAGAGAGACCCAGTGAACACACAGCAGGTAACTGAATTAAAATATGTTGAGTTTTATTTCAAGCTGGACAGACTCACAGGGGATGTACTGTGGGCTCCATTTGTTCCCAAACACTTCCCCCTCCTTGCTGTGGATATGAGTGGGTTTTTTTGTTGTTTTTTTCTTTTTTTTTCCCCCCTCTTCCCATGTAATATATTTATCTCTCTCATTTAAAGAAGTGCCTTGACAATGAAATTTAGTTGAAATTTAGGCTTTGCCATGAAATGTAGTCTAGTGGAAGGTGTCCCTGCCTGTGGCATGGGGTTTGGAACTAGATGATCTTTAGGTCATCTAGACTAGATGATCATCTTCCAACATAAATGATTGTGTGAGGGCTGCCTGGGACCTTAGACTTGGCAAAGCTCTTGGATTCCTCTAATTACTGCTTCATAATGCTGCCTGATATCTAGCCCTAGATCTTCAGAAATGCTTAGCCAGCAAGGTATGAAGTTTAGGGAAGTGGAAGGAACTTTGGAAATCAGGACCTTGGTAATATCTAGCAGCTAATTTTTGTAATATGTGGATATTAAATGAGCAGCTTTTCATTGTCTATAGCGGGAAGGGTCTGCTGGCCGTCCCTCCATACTACTATTAGCATAGCACAAGCTGTCAGGCAAGGTGATTCTATAAAGTAGGCAGTTTTCTGGATTTTGCAGTATTCCAGAAACTGAGATAAAAACTGACATTGTGGGGTTTGTTTTCTTTTTTTGTACCTTTATTTGGGCGGTCCCTCAATACTTGGTCAAAAACATTGTAATTTTTAATCTTGGGTTTTGCTTGGCCACCCATAAAATTGATCTGGGTATTGAGGTCTTGACCAACAGACGATGTACAGATCATGTAACAGCAGGGCAATTGAGACGTGAGGCCATATGAGAAGAACATATTTTGTGTGTGAGGTTTTTCTGGGACTTTGATTTGATTTATTTTTTTATTCCTCCTGAAAAAAAATTCTGAGTAGGAGAGCCTTTCATCTTAACAGTGGAAATAATAATGAAGTTAAAATGAAATGGCAAAGGTGAATTCCCAAGATAAGGTTTGAGACTTCTCAGTTCATAGATTAGGGAGGTAACTCTGTTAATGAGCCATAAAGATGGGACCTTATGCTCCTAATGCTTCCTTTTTAATTGTTTTTTTTTTTTTTAGAGGTGAGAGTTCATAATTCATAAGAAAAAGGTCTCATTTTTACCCTGGCAGTTGGCCAATAATTAAGATCAGATCAGCCTAATACTATACCTGCTTCAAAAGAAAGTGTGCAAACTTATTCTGGAGTAACTGTAGCCACTACATCATTGTAATTGAAGTTCTGTAATAAAATTGCTTTTATGATCAGACATGTGCCACATTGGCCTTGCAGTGTGTGGATGAAACTTGATTTCTGTATCTTGATATAATTCAAAGAAGATATTTGCATATTTACAAATTCAAAATGTATTGAAGAAGAAAGAGGAAGGTGTCATGATGTTTCAGGCAACTATATCTGCCTGGTCTTTGTTCTTATTTGGCTTAGTTTGGGCCAACATGTGACTTGAATGAAGTTTTAAGTTTAAAATATGGATGAGAGGAAGGGTGGTTACTGAGCTGTCTTTTCCTTGTGTGAAAGCATATTTAAAATGCTGACCTGGCAATTGGTGATAAAGTGGGCTCTTGACTTACGCTATCTTCCTTTTAGATGCAAACCATCCTGAGCTTGCATCTCATCATCATGAAGAAGAGCAAAGGAGTAGCACAGAGAAACATGAGGAGGATGACTTCAGTTTTCTTCTTAAAGAGTGTAAGTATAAAAAGGCTTCTAAATTGCCATGCAAAGTATTTTTACATAGCAAGCATTAACATTCTCTTCTCTTTGTACAGTTAAGAAAATGAGGGAAAATATGGATTTGCTTCTTCTGAATCAGCAAAGTCAGCTGCAGGTCCTGCAAGAAATTCAGAAACAACTGAATATACTTCTTCCAGGCAATGATCTCATTAATTCAAACGTCTATAGCTTAGGACTTCTGCTAGGGCGGCAGGCAGCTGCAGTGGCGTCTCTTTCTTTTCCCCTTCTTAATCCCAGCAGTCTCCTCCCTGAAAATGCCAGCCTGTTATCCCAGTTGTCTCCTGGAATGCTGCCTACCGCTCAGCTCCCAGTCTCTCAATATCCCGCAGGTTCTACAGCTTGATCAGCTTTGTACTGTGTGAATGTATCCGATGGAAACAAATGCAACTGCCCTTTTGTACCGTTTTGTCACTCAAACGCGATGTCTATGTTGTAATGTTGAAATTGTAGTACCTGTGAAAACGCTGACCATACACTCAGACTTGGAAAGATTTATGCCTCAAGGTGCATCAGCAAACAGGAGCTGGTCAAATCCACTGCCTGTTCATTTGTTGCAGTAAGCAGACGTTTTGGCCAATAATGTATTTTGTCAAGACAGCTCAAGAGATCTTTATTACCAGTGGTGTAGTTAAGTGCAACAGCCATATATAAGATAATGTATAAAACTGAAGTGTAATTTTTTACCTGATATGTCTTGAATATGTGCTTGGGCAATTGGACCTCTCCTAACGAGCTCAAGCTAATGATAAAATCATCAGGGATGCTTTAGGCAACTCCTGTTAAGTCTGATTCACACAGAGGTAAGCAACATGCTTATGTAAAGGTGTTCAATTTAACTGCATCTCTATTCCCAGCATCCATTTTCAAAAGCTTCCTCCATTCAGGAAGGCTTTAAATTAGGTGACCATAGCTGATTCTTACACTGGCATGACTACTAAAGCTACAAAAATTATTTTCTGCTTTTTGTTAAAACAAATAAACACCCCTCCACCCAGCCCCAACAAAATTCCACTGTTCCACTGCCTTGCTTACTAAGAGTTTATGAGGAAAAGCCAAACTGGTTTATAGGTCACTTGTTCTTTTGTTCAAAGGTAAACTCACCTGAGTCTCGGTTTAGATGCTCTTGTCATGTCTTATTTGGATTATTGCATGTTGTTGACTGTTATATATAGGTTCATTAGGGGTAGGACTGGAGTGAATAATGAGTGTTTGGGGAGGAACACTGAGAAACTCAGGCACACAATCTTGCAAAGTCTGCAAGGAGGAAAAAGTATTTTTATTTTTTTTACTGTTCCTGCAGGATTCCAACATGAGGCCTTTTAAGGCTAGTAAGTGCAGAGTTTTAAGAAGCGTTAATCCTTTCTGCCTCCTTGTTTCTATCAGTGACACAGGCTACTAGCAGTGTCAGAGCCTTTGAGCTTCAGAAGTGCAAAAAAGCCAACTACGATTTACCTTTGAAGAGCTGCTGGATAAAGAAACTTCGAGGCTTGCGCCTGTGCCAAGCAGTCTTTCTCTTGAACTGATGTTCTGTTTGTGGGTTGTTGGTTTTGTGAGTTTTTGTTATGATGTCTTGTTAAAAGGATGCACTGTTAGTAATTGATAAAATACAATTTAGATTTTAAGAATGGGAAACACTATTTCTCTTAACAAGTCGCCTTGTTGGTGACAGTGCAGTGATGTCAGATTCTAGTCCAAAGATAAAACTCTGTGGGATCAGGTATGACTCTTTTGGTGTGTGAATGCAAACTGTGAAAATAACAAGCTGGTTCTTATTATGCAGGGTTTTGTATTACTCTTAACTCTGTAGGATATTCATTAAAGTCAAATTGAGGGCATTCCCTCCATGTGTACTTGTACTGCAATGTTTGGGGTTTGTTTTCCATCAGTTGAGTTTGTTAGAGTCATGTGGCTCTAGACTCAAGATCTCCAATAAGAGTTGTTAACATTCTATGGAAACTCTGGGATATTGTTCATCATTTCTTGGATGTTTAGTTTCATTTGGCTTAGAAGAAGAATCCCCTCTTCAAAGCAGTGGTTAAAGTTTGTATATTTGTGGTTTTTTTAAGGTGTTCAATATTAAAATGTTTAGAAATGACTCTTTGCTGAGCTTCTGTCCTTTATAAAAGAGTTCTGATACTTGGCCTTTGACACCTGAACTGAAGTTAAGTTACTTCAGTGTATGTGCCTTCCCTGGTTCCTGCTTTTCTCCTGTCTTCCTCTTCCCCTTAAGGCATCTCCTTACGTTTCTATCTTCAGATACTCTTGAAAAAGAAAACATAGCCAAGTGTTTCACTTCTGTGACTTAGACCAGGTAGGAGGAGTCTTTTATTTGAGAGTTTAGGCAGGATTTTCACCTGTTGGGAGGGAATTTGTATGTGATGTTTCTGTTTGGAGCTGGCAGGCTTAGGAGCATTTTGTAGCAAATGCTTTTGTGTTGGTGTTCTCTAATGTGTTTGTTGTTTCCCATCTCAACTTGAGGATGAAGTCCTGAAATACCTCTGAACTGCAGGTATACTGAGGACTGGAGAAAGTGTTGATAATAGAACACAAGAAACCATCGTTCTTCTTATTTCTGGGTTGTCTCTCTCTCCTTACACCCGAGTGACAGTGGAAGCCAGAAGTCTTTCTTCTATCCTTCCAAACACTTAACGTGGTTCTGAAAAGCATCTCTGATGCTAAAAATACACTTATTCCTAGGTGGGATAGGGCTTGGGGGCTTCTTGCCCACATTGGAATGTATCTAGAATTCTTCTTGCCTCTCTTTCTTTCTTGGAGTGCTCTGGCAATGATGCAAAAGGGTGTGTAGGGCAATATCTCATAGCTTGCTAGGGATACTGGAGAACTTTTTAGTGCCCAAGAAGATGTAAGAGCATGTGACAGATGCTCTCCTGGTGAACTTTGAGTCTGTGGTCTGTGCAGGTGTATTTGATGTTGGGGACTGGACAGTGTGTAGACAAATGAAAGGTAATCCGGAGGAGGTGAGAGCTTCTCTGACAGCTGTCAAGTCCTAGGATTGGAGGTTTAGTATCTTACATCATGTCCATCTACTTCTCCGAGGTGCATTAAGGAAGAAAAAAAAACCAACAAACAATAACAACCAAATATCTGTATGCAAGGAAAGGGCTGGAATTCAGTCCATGCTCAAAATATTGGGAGTTCTGCAGGAAGGAAAATATAGTCCTCTTTACGATCTGCTTTCCAAAGGAACAGTCCATTAAAATGTCCTGGTTTTAGCTAGGTGAAGCAAGTGGGAGTCTAAGATCAAGTTTATCTATTTGCATTCCATTTTAAGTTAGAGTAGCTCAGGAGACTGGTAGCAGTGAGAAACCTATTTGTAAATACCAGTGCTCCCACTGCTTTAGCACTCTTTTAGTGGCTTGCTCAAGGCCTATTAGAGGTGGGGATTTGATGTTTTCCTCCACCTCAGTCTTCTATGATTAACTTGTGTGACTCTGGTTGGATCTTACTGCTTAAGTCCTGTAGTCATTTTTTTGTTTTCCCTTAAGCTTTTGGGTTTTTTTGTAAAAAAAACAAACAAACAAACAAAAAAAACCCAAAACCAAAACCCCTAAACTGGTAGTTGCCCAACATCAAGCAACCAATCAAACTTCAATGCCTAGAAAGGAACAATGCTGTTTCTAGTAAAGTATCGGAGCAGAGCTGCCGTGTGTGTGAAGTCCCTAAAGAAGGACTTTGCCCTGGAGAAGATGGGTGTTGTGTTGGAGTGTGGAGTTTAGAGGCTCTCTTTTGTCCAGAACTCCTCCTTGGTGATGTTGGCTGCCATATCACCAATGGCAGCAGTACCTTGTCATGGTTCTGACCAGATTGACCAACCAGAATGACAGATGACCCTTTCTTCCCCTCCCCTACGGAAAAGAGAGGAGAGGAAGAGATGAAAAAGAGATTTGTGAGTTTAGAAAAAACTAAACTACTTTAATGAAAATATAAATAAATAATGAAATAATAAATAATAATAAGAAAAGAAAAAAAAAGGGGGGGAGTATACAGTATATACAAAACTGTATCAAGCTCCCAGGGTGATGATCAGGTCACCAGCAGGCCCAGGGGAAAGTCCCAGGCTGGACTCGGGGATGGACAGGAGCTGGATTCCGGATCTGGAGTCAGGAACGCCCGGATCGGGATCAAAGGCAGACAAACAGACAGGGTTCTCCTGGGATGTCAGCCATCAAAGGAAGAGAGTTGACCCTTTGATCCCTCAGCTTTTACACTGAGCACGGGGCAGATGGGATGGAACACCCTGTTGGTCAGTTTTGGGTCACCTCTCCTGTCCCCTCCTCCCTGCAGGTGTGACCCCTCTACGCTTTTCCACTTCTGACCCTCCAGTGGGGCAAAGAAATTTGCCTGAGCTTGGTTGTTACAGCAAAAAGTATAAGCAAGGGCCTCTCTGCTCACCATTCCTTGGTATAATCGCATCTTATCACTGTAAGAGTTTCTGAACAATATGCTGTTAATTTCAGAGTTTAGTTCGTTAGAAGAGGCCCAACTAACAAAGTAAAATTACTGAAAAGAGAATTAGTTCTGTTTTACCTCAAACCAGGACATACCTGCAATGTCCTTCTATTCATCTGGTCATCTGGCAGCTTTCTTCACTGTGGAAGTGAAGAAACTTCACTTAAGAACAACCTCTGCTCTCTCATGCTTATTCTGGACTATTTTGGGACTATTGTTTTCCTTTTTTTATTATTATTTTTTTATTAAGTCCCATTTGCAGAGTGCCAGAAGCACGTTAATCCTTCAGTCCCACTAGCAGTTCCCTTACCAGCGAGTGGACTTTCCACATTTGCAATCTTAGCCTCTTCTTAGCCTTATCTTCCTCCAGGTATTTGGAAGGTGCACTCTCAGGTAAGTAAAAGTGACAGCAAGATCCTCAAGCGTGCTAGATTCTGTCTGGATGCAGAGTTACCTAAGAAGAAAAAAAAATAATTAACAGGTTTAGGCTCAATGGTAACAGTTTTCTGTGATAAATTAAGAATTTACTCCACAACTAATGGCCTTGATTTCGCTGGGATGCAGGATATGCATGAAAACGCCGCTAAATTTGGCAGAATCTTATCATCATTAAACTGTTGTAGGAGGAAGATTAGTCTGTCTGTAGCTTGTTATTCTTTTTACACGTTCTAGCCAGGTGTTACAGTGCTTTACTGCAATTCCTAAGCAGCAAAACGAGCAGCTGGTTTGCCCCCTCTTTCTAAACTCTACAATTACTTAATAGGAATAGTAGCTCTTGTTTTGAAGAGAAAGCCATTCTTTACAGACATTTTCATCTGAAAAATCATGGCAAGTACACAATTCTGGGAAAACTTGCATATTCCCTGTGTGCACGACATGGAAAAGAGAGGAAGTGAGGGAAGAAATAGGAGAAGGCAGCATAGGAAGAGCAGCCTCAAGAAACCTCAGCTGCACTGGAAAAAAACAGAAGTGGAGATGCATATTGCATCCAGCCAGCTGAAGATGGAAAATATAATGACTGTAAAATACTTGCCCAGCCAATAATACATCCTGCACTGATACCTCCACGTAGGTAGACTCTGGATTCCCACAGGAGAGCTCAAGCTGTAGGAGGTATGACTGTAAGAAAGCCCTGGTGCTCTCAGCCTGCATCCGCTTCCCTGGCAGCCCCTCTCTGGCTCCCTTAGCTGAGCAAACAACTTTAATTGCTGGCACATCCCATCTCTTGAGGTCCCACCAGTCCTCCCCCTGTTCGCTTAACCCCTCGCATCTTTTGCCAGCAGCCTCACCGCCTGGATGGTAGCCCACAGATTACCATCTTCCTGTGTTGGGGCTGGCTTGGGAACACGTGTTAGTGGGTAAATCTCTTGGTTATGAGAAGAGGAACAGCGGGGAACAGCAATCCTCAGGGTGCAGAGCTCTCTGGTTTAACACTGTCTCAGCCTGGTTATTATAAAGCCCGCAGAAAACTTCCAGTGGAGGACAAGTAATCCCAGATCTCAGCGTTCTTTGCAATGTGAAAATCACATCCTTTCTTTCTCAGGACTGCACAGCAAATCATGAGGATCTAACTTGTGAGGATTCTAAGCATGAAGCGTGCAGACCTGAGAGTTACTTTTTAAAAAATAATTTAAAATTAGGTGTTATAGTAGACTATTGGCAGGATTTTATGCATTTATTTAGTGCTTGGATGCATCTGGTTTTGTTTTTTCCTGCTGACTTGGTTTCTGTACTTGGAGACCTACTGTTCTCTGGCAGTTTAGGAAGTATTATTCGTAAATACCAATATAGTGAAGACATCTTTTTTGCCTGCTTTTCCCTCCAGGTGTATAGATCTTATTAAAAATGCTCTTTAGCTCTTTTTTCAATAATAAGACTTAATTAATATTATTTAAGTGTCTTCAGATGCAGACTTTAAAAATTCTGATTTCACTACAGGCAAGCGTTGAAGAGCTAGTTAAAAGATTTCCAAACAGATATTTGTTTTTCATTCTTTTTGTTGAAGGTTACATATTCATAAAAATCAAAATCGTTAGAAACAATTTTATTTTGATGAAATCCTGCGGGATTGCCAAGAGGTTTCAAAATCTGACTGACTTCTTCCAGCCTGTCTCCCTGATGGCTCAGCAATTGGGATTTTAAGGCCCTCTAGCTCACAGGTGTGTGTTTTGATATTCTTGTGTCTTATGTTGACCTCTTCAGGTCTGTCCAAACTTATTTTCAGCTCTAGCCTCCATCGGGGTTGCACATGAATAACTGTGGCACGCTCCTAGCCAGACAACTTCTGGTGGTCAAGGTCCTGCTTGTACAGTGACTGGCTTCAGGTTTTGCTTTTCCTCTGTTTCTGGAAGTACTTGGTCTCCGTAT
>JAHREE010137519.1:0-12133 GCA_033628505.1 Tringa tobata | reverse complement strand
TATATACGTTGCTGGACATGTCTGTGTGTGGCGGAGATTGTGCAGCGGGTGACATCCCCGGCCCTGGGATGCTCCCTTTGGCCATCGTGGCTGGTGTTCCCCAAACCTCTGAGAAAGGCAGACCCTGAACCCCAGGGCTCCCGAGCCACGGGAGGAGCCGTAAATCAGCACCGCCACGAAAAAGGCCTTTACGTGGGTACCCCAGGATGGGGAGGAGACGCCAGCCCAGCTGGGTCCTGCCTGGCCAAGCCCCTGGGAGCAGAGCAGGCCCGAGGGGGCAGCTCAGTGCGGGGTGGGAGGGCTCTCTCCCCCCAGGGATGGTGTTATGTGTTGTGTTCCCTCAGAGGGACCTGCCAGACGCGTGGCCGTGCATCCACAGGAGCCGGGGGAGATGTGGTACCATCCAACAGCAGCAGCTCTTGCCNGGGAGGGTTGTTCTTCCTGTTATGTTTCTTCCCTTTTTTGTTGGGTTTTTTTTTGCAACTTCTTTGTTAATGTGTGTATATATATATATATATAAATATAATATAATATATATACGTTGCTGGACATGTCTGTGTGTGGCGGAGATTGTGCAGCGTGTGACATCCCCGGCCCTGGGATGCTCCCTTTGGCCATGGTGGCTGGTGTTCCCCAAACCTCTGAGAAAGGCAGACCCTGAACCCCAGGGCTCCCGAGCCACGGGAGGAGCCGTAAATCAGCACCGCCACGAAAAAGGCCTTTACGTGGGTACCCCAGGATGGGGAGGAGACGCCAGCCCAGCTGGGTCCTGCCTGGCCAAGCCCCTGGGAGCAGAGCAGGCCCGAGGGGGCATCTCAGTGGGGGGTGGGAGGGCTCTCTCCCCCCAGGGATGGCGTTATGTGTTGTGTTCCCTCAGAGGGACCTGCCAGACGCGTGGCCGTGCATCCACAGGAGCCGGGGGAGATGTGGTACCATCCAACAGCAGCAGCTCTTGCCCTGGGCTGTGACGCAGATCTCAGAGCCCGTGGGGGTGGCAGGTCACACGGGATGATACAGCCCCATCCAAAAAAGTCCGCACACATAAGTGTTCCACGCCCTGCTGTCAGGATGTCCTGCGATGGCTGACACTGCCCGGGTCATCAGGACACCGACTGCTCCAGCCTTCCCTTTCCCGAGCCTTCGGTGGCCACAGGGACTGTGGGAGATCTCCGAGTGCCAGCCAGGAACTGCTGGTTTCTGCTGCTCTTGAGCCCAGGTCCCACTCTCACACACCCCCCCCCAGAGCTGGGAGACCCCACCAAACAGCCCTGGCCCCCCGCTGGGCTGGGACCCCAGTTCTCCCTCATCCTCTCCTGGCTGAGAGGAAGCTGGAGCTTGTGCAGGGGCTGAGATGGGGCCATGGGGCAGGAGGGTCCCCCCGTTACCCGGAGGAGAGGCACTGGCAGAGGGTGGGGGGCCCAGGACCTGTCTCAGGGAAGCACAGGGACATGAGTCCATGGAAGACAGACCCCGTCTTTGTTGAGCAGAAGTGCCTGAAATATTTATTAAGTGGAAAACATATGGTGCAAAACAACACTGTAGAATTAAATATTTCTTACTTTATTCCTTTGCTCTAGGCTTTTCCCCATTAAAGATTAACCACCAGCACATGGAAACTGGCCTCGAGATTGAGTAGCTGCTTTCGTTATGGGACAAATCTGTGGCACTTGTGTTATCTCAGACCTCTGCTCTCGCTGTGTGGTGTTGCTGACAAACACAGCTCTAACGAGCCACTGCCTGGGGCCTGACGTTCGTGCTCGGGCTTCTTCCACGCAGCACCATCAGCTCAGAGACCCCACTAATCCAGAGCCCCACAACGAGCTCTCGCCGCAGCCCCGAGGGGTCCCAGCCTGCATTCCCAGACCTGGTGTTCCCTGACCCAGAGCCTGGCAGGGTGAGACAGCCCAGATCACCTGCAGCTGGTGGTTGTCCCCAACCCTGACCCCTTCTTCCAGCCTCTTGTCGCTCTGCTCCAGCCCGTTTGGCTGCGTGTGCTGTGACAGAAGGTGGGGGGGGTCTCGGTAGGGACATGCAGGTGGCTCCTGAGCTCCAGCCACTTGTCAAGCGAGGACACAGCCTGAAAATAACCCTTGGACTTGAATTCAGGCACCTCCACCTAGTGCCTTCTTGGAGACCTGCACGGGGGTCTGAGGGCTTCGCAGCAGAGCAGGTACAGACACACACCCCCGGATCTCCTTGCCAGCTCTGTGTCTGCCATTAGATTAAAGGAGCTGGAGTTCAGAAGCAGCAAGTTGGACTGCAGTCAGACCCTCGCTTCTGGAGCAAATGCCCCAAAGCCTCCCAGGTGATGCTAAGTGCATCAGTGAGGCTGCTCGTGGCGTGTCCCTTCTCGTTGGCTGGTGATGACTGTTCAGGGCAGAAGCTGAGGGCTAGAGTTCCTCTCCGCGTGGCAGCACGTGTCTGAAATACCAAGCAAAGAGCTCAGCTGGCATCAAGAACAGACAGCATCGCGTGAGGATGGTGCCACTCCTGCCTGGGGACCACCCAGAGAACCTGCTCTCCAGCCCAGGGAACCATCGCCTCCGTCTACTCATCCTCCAGCCCTGGAAGCTGTTGTCTGTCAATTCCTGGGAAATAATCAAACCCCGGAGGGAGCTGCTTTGTCCTGACAGCGACCAGAGCAGGGTGGTTGTGCAGCAGTGGCTCAGCCCTGGCAGTCAGCCTGGGCCCTGCGCTGGGAGGGCTGGGCCGTCACCGGCCGTGGGATGGAGGGGACGGTCAGACTTCCCTCCAGCTGCCCTGGCTTTCCTGCTCTGTTTCAGAGGGGTCCCGAGGGTGCCGGGCTCACCCCGGGTGGTGGTAGCAGCTCCAGCCCCACTGCTGGCCTTTGCAGCAATGGAAAGGAGCTGAAGGCTTCCCTCGCAGCACCGGGAGCGCGGCTGCTGACATCGGCAAGGCGGCAGGTAAGCCTCGGCTTCGGAAAAAAATATCCTTCTCTCCATATTCAATGTTTTCTTGGTCTTTCAAGTTCAAGCGGAGGCTTCTCAGCGATCGGGGAGGTGCCGGCGAGGGAAACCACGTGTTTCGGTGCAGCTTCAATCTTCCTTCTCGCATGGGTAACTCGAACGAGCTGTGGCACAAAGCCCTGCTCAGCAAACCCTCCCGGCAGCCCCCCCGGACCCACTGGTGGGAGGCCAGCCCAGAGCTTCTGTAAAAACTGTCACTGCTTTTTTTCCTTTCATCTCAAAATTTCCCAGATTTTTCTTCCAGGGCTACTGAACGGGGAGGCTGTTCTCCCCCTTGTCCCTCATGCAGCTCCTCACGCACGAGCAAAACGCCGGCGGTGACACCAGGAGGGGTGACCAGACCCTGCGGTGGGAGAGACACGAGCCGTGGGGCTCAGCCCCACACCCAGCCCAGGGGAGCACCCAGGGAGGAGTGAGGAGGCAAGAAGAGCAAGATGTGGTTATTCCTGCACAAGGGGACACGGCTCCTGCCCACAAATGGAAGACAAATCACACACACACACGCCAGAATCACCGCTCCGCACTCGGCTGCCGCCTCCATCAGCCACGGAGACTTTGCTCCCACACCTGGCTCACACTCCCCTCCGCCTATTCCCTTCCTGTTTCCCAGAGCTCTGTCACTACTGACAGGTGTGGACAGAGGGGAGAAAATGCTTTGAAAATGCTGGCAGCATTGTAAAATCAAAATTGAGGCCTGCCCAAGAGAGCGGGTGTCCCCTCCTGTGGATAAGCAGGCGCTCCCTGGGCTGCAGGACCTCGGGCTCCCTCTTTTCCAGCAGAGGATGCTCCCCCCGGGCAGCGGCTGGGGGTCTCGGCTGTGGTGGGACAGGGTGGGAATAGACAGGGAACTTGTGCTTTGGCTGACTGAGCCTCGGCACTGCAAAGGGGGGGTCAGTCCCCCCCGCTGAAGGGCCGGGAGCCGCTGGGAAGCACAAGGCTTCAGGAAGGGATGGTCTCGGGGGTGCTGTGAATCACACCCTCCCCATCCTTCCACCACAACCTGAGGGAGGGAAACTCCGCTCCAGCGCTCCGGAGATTGCTTTATTGTCCATGTGATGACGGCGTTAATCAGGGAAATGAGACGTGGCTGAGCAGGGGGAGGGAGGCACACGGCGTCCTCAGGGGGGCTTTTCATCCCCCAGCATCATTAGCCCGACCCTGAACCCGTGTCTCCAGCAGAAGCCAGAGGAGCAGCGCGTGGTCCCGGTGGGACGAGGAGCACCAGGCACTGGGACAGCAGAGCAGGAGGCTCCTTCTCGCTGAGGTCACGTTGGGCGTCTTGGGACACAGTCCACAGGGTGCCAGAGAGGGGACAGGAAAGTCTGGGGGTGTATATGGGGCAAAGGGAGAGTAGATGGTAGGGGGCCAGCCTATACTGAGGTGGCTGGGCCAGACAGAAACATGGCAGTGTGTCCTCTGGCTGTGCCCAGAGCCCCTGGAGAGCAATCATCGTGGTGGGACCCTCCTTTCCCCCCCATCCAGGGTCCCAGGGCACCACTGGCTGAGCAGAGCCAGCCCAGCATGGGGTGCCCTCCTGGCCCCCCCACAAGCTGGGGACAGGCCAGGGCTCGGTCCACGTTTCCTGGAAGGCAAAGGAGGTTTGCTCTGTGACCAGGGTGTAATTACTGGTCATCTTTGTTTTTAGGAAGCAGCTGGTGCTAATCAGAGAGCGGGAAGGAGCTTTTTCCTCTTTCTTCTTGCTTTATTTGGTGCCTTTCTCCATTAACCTCTGGTTTCTAGGAAACAATAGCTCTTGTTGATGGGCACCTGTGAAAGCCAATTTAAACCCATTACTGACACGGCAGATTGCTTCATAGAAAGAAAAAGGCGTCGCAGAGAAGATGAAATGAGGTCTGCCACTGCTTTCCAGGAACGTGCTTTTAAACACATGAGGCTTCAATGTCACAAGCGCCACAAATCAAACCAGAAATCGCTTCCTCGAGTCAGCCAGGAGGCAGAAAATCAGCCTGCAACCCCTGAGCGTGATGGAGGCGGCGGCCCCGGCGGTGAGGGAGGTTTCCCGGCCGAGGTGTGTGCGGGCAGCGCAGAGGGGGCTCCTCCGGACCCCCCAAGCTCTGAGATGGGGGAGGATGCAGGAGAAGGAGGGTTTCTCAGATGTTGTGTGGGTTTGAGGGGGCACTGGCTCATTTTGGGGCAGGCTGAGGGGAAGGTTGGTGTTGGCTTTTTATTTTTTTTATTTCCTGTGGAGGAATTGGGAAACAGGAAATTTAAAAACCCCTCCCTTGCAAAAGCTCAAAATCCCACTGGCTTCATGGAAGCCCTGGGGCTTCACCCCTTCTCCGGGATGCTGCAAAGCAAAGAGACAGGAGGAATTACTATTTTTATATAGCAGGTGACATCAAGAGACTGCCTCAGCTGTTCCTGTTGACTGACAGCAATGGCTTATGCTGAGATGTGGTAACCCCAGCCAGGAATACAGAGCTGCTGCCTCTCCATCCATGAATGAAAATTCCTTTAACTGGTGAATTCACTACAGCTTGAAAAAAAAAAAAAAACCTTCAAGAGTTTAGTAAATGGACAGAACAGAAAATCACACCCCTGAGCCGTTTATAGACTGCATGGGGTAAATGATTTATAGCGTCTGGGCTACATTGTCTGAACTAGCCCCAGATTAGTGCTCCTTAATAGAACTCTAATTGAGATTTTAAATACTCATCTGAAGCATCAGCCCCTAAAATTGACTGTTCTTGCTCATTAGACACGTCAAAGCATCACTTAATGTGTTGCAGAAATACTCTCTTGGTCTGGCTGCGGAATGATGAGCGACACCTGAGCTGAGACCAGAGAGTCCATATTGATGTATTCCTGAGCTTTAAGGGGTGTGTTGAACTGGGGACTTAGAGAGATTGTCACCTGAAGTCTGTTGGTGTTTGGGGCCCAGTGGGGATGGGGAAGCAGGGGGTGGCTGGCGTGTGAGAGTGTCCATGTGGAATGGGGCACAAACCCCTGCCCCGAGCACCCCGTGGTGGCTGGTCCCCCCTGCCCAGCACTGGGTGGTGCGAGGGCAGCAGAGATCACAGACTGGTTTGTGTTGGAAGGGACCTTAAAGCCCCCCCAGTGGCACCCCAGTGCCCTGGGCAGGGACACCTCCCACCAGAGCAGGTTGCTCCAAGCCCCCTCCAACCTGGCCTTGAACCCCTCCACGTTTGGGGCAGCCACAGCTTCTCTGGGCAACCTGGGCCAGGCTCTCACCATTCCGGCCAGTTGCGGGGCACAGGGGCTGAGGACACCCCCAGAAATTCGTGTCTCGCTGAAAACAGCAGGGAGGTGCCAAGGGGAGGGGACACGGAGGAACATTTGGGCAACAGCAGTCCTTTTTCTACAGACCAGCGTATCCCAGCCACCACCAGTGGTCCCAGTGTGCGGGTGTGAGGCTGTTGGCGATGCCTCGGTGCAGACAGGACTGCGGGACCTGGCATCTGCTTGGGAAGAAGATTTTGATCCACTGAGCCATGCATCGGCTGATCCAACATACGGAGCCACTAGATGTTTATTTCTCCTCCTGGGGTCCCAGGGGAGTGCCATCACGGTGCTGGGCATCACCCAGGGGCCCTGGGCTGGCAGAGATCGCTGTGCAGGCTCAGTGGTACCCGACGGGGGGGCAGCAGGGGCTGCACTACAGGAGAGTGATGGAGCAGTGACCGAGGTGACAGAGTGCTGCAGGGACACGTGCTGACCCACCTGGAGAAGGGTAGGGGCCCATCTCCCTGCCGTCTGGAGGCATTCACAAAGCTGACCTGGCCCCTCTCCTGGGAATACCACGGCTCTCACCGCATCGTCCCTGCTCCGGAGCTGGGCCGTGGCCAGGGCAGCAGCAGCAGGAAGATGGTTAAATGGAAAGGAGTCCAGTTCTCCATGGCAACGAGCAGGAACTGGGTCATCCACGGGATGCAGGAGGCAAAGCGCTCCCAGGAGTTCTAAAAGCAAACACCCAGCCAGAAAGGCAGAAAGAGCCACGGGATGGGGCTGGGAACAAGGGGAGCCCGAGCCCTGTCCCCCCCAGAGCACCACTGGGAGCAGACCCCGCTGAGGGTCTTTGCAGCCAGGGCTTTGCCTCCCCCTGGCCCGGGTGTGTCCCGGGGGCACACGGTGGGACAGCTCGGGAGTACCATGTGCTGGGTCAGGAGCTTTGTGACTTCCAAATCCCAGCTCAGCTCAGCCAGGGGTTTGTCTGGGAAGAAACAGGCTGTCCCGGGGCTGTGCCAGCTCTCGGCAGGGTTTGCACTTGAGAGAAAAGCCCAGGAGAGCAAAGGGTCTTCAGGAGCTAAAACAGGGGTCTCAGGAACAAAGCATGTGGCAGGAGGGAGGGCTTGACCTGCCCTGAGCTGTGCCCGGGCACAGCGTGAGGGGCTCGGGAGCTCGAGGGTCAGTGCTGCACAAAAGAGACCAGCTGACTCTTTGAAAGGAAGAAGAAACGAAGGGAGCCTTCACTGAAATAGAAAGCTTTTAGAGCCGGGTCTCAGGGCAGTTCTGATGTGCTCACAAAAGGCCTGTCTCTGCTCCTCCAAAAGCTGGTCCCACAGGTTTTTTGAGCTCAGCCCTTGAAGAAACCCAATTGTGAGGAGTCTCTGTCCCTCTGGAGAGGCTCCTGCCCAGCCCAGCAGCTGCTAGCCACCAGCTTCTTGGACCTCCTCTCCTGAAACCCCTCTTCTCCTAGGCTTCTCCATGCACAGCTCCAGACCAGTGGTGTCGGGCAGCATTGCTCTTGAACCCCAGTGCTGCCCAGTCATTCCCTGGACCCGAGTGATCGGAAGCAAAGGTAGTGAAAGAATTTGTAATTAAATTGCCATTAGATGGGTAACAGATTGTCTGGCAGCTGACAGAGAGTGAAAACGTTCTATTCTGTCATGTTTTATCAGCATGAAAACCATTTGCAAGTGCTCTAATTACATTCCTAATTGCCAATGTGATTAGGGACCTGCAGCTGTTCATTAAACGTGTGTCACCCTCAGCCAGCAATCTGTAGGAGAGAATATTTAATTAATTGAATAGTGCACCGGATGAGAAGAGGAGATGGACAAACCTGGAAGCTGAGTGAGGAGCAGAGGAGCCTTGCACCGAAAGGAGGTAGTTGGTGGCAGTCATCATCTTCCAGCTCTGGGCACCGTGTCACACAACCTATTACAGAAACTTAATAAGCATCATCATGAAAAGATCAGGTTTCTGCCTGTGTCACTCCCACAGGAGCTCTCCTGCCCCCATGGGCAAGAACTGACTTCTAATTTCCAGCCAGATTTTTATCTTCCAGCAGTGTATGCTCTTTGTCAATGTGACGAAGCTCTCCATCGCGCTCTCTTTCCAAGGCAGCCTTTGCTCCCTCCTGGCTCTTCCCCCGGTGCATCGACAGTGACCAGAGCTCACCCAGCTCGCTCTTGGAGAAGGATGGAGGCTTCAAAGTGCCCTGCTCAGCTCCTTTCCCGTGACACTACACCTCTCTTGGCAATTCTTCCACCCTCCCTTCTTCTTTCTCAAACGCACTGACAGCTCAGCTGGGATCCCACCTGTGCTGAGATGGGCAGAGGGGCTGGTGGCCCTTCAAGCCACTTCTTCCAGAAGAGTTTGCCAGGAAGTTGCTTCCCAAGGAGGCAGAGGGAAAAGGAGGAACCACATCTTTCATTCCAGAAGTGGGAAAAAGAAGGCTTGGAAAAGACCACCCAGTAGCCTTGGTTCCCAGTGCTCTACAGGGGCATCAGGCTTACCACAAACCCCTGGAAGTCCAACCTGGAGCAGTCAGTTCTGCAGGATGGGCCAGGCACTGCTGCTCTTGTGAACCTGGGAGGTTTTCCCCATGGCCTCAGGAGAAAACAGCCCTTTTGAACACGACGGCAGAGATGGGAAACCCTCCAAAGCGGCCAGACCTGTGTGGACAGAGTCCTTCCTGCAGAACGCCCCAGGCAGGGAGCAGCAGGCGCCTGGAGAAGATTCGGCTGCCCATCATTCTCCCGGCGGCTGAAACACTTGTGATAAAAATACCCAGAGAGGAGCTCGTCGTGCCTTGTCACTGCTGCCATCAGGAACAGCCCTGGGGACACAGCCATGGAGGATGATCAGGTCTGCGTGCTGTCACGGGGTTCGGCGGAGGACACTGCAGGGATGGATGGATGGATGGATGGATAGATGGATGGATGGAAGGAACTCCTGGGGTGTCACAGAGCTGCTTTTCCTGCCTTGCTCAGCCGCTGTCACCACACACAACACAGCAGCAGCAGGGAGCCCTCACACACAGCCATGGTGGGGGGCTCCACTCACGGCCACCTCCACCCCACGCTGCAGCCACAGGGCTCCTCCAGCTGATGGGAATCCAACTCCAGGATCAGCCCGTGCCAAGGGCAAGGTGCACCAGCATCTTCAGCCAGGTCCCGAGGTAACTGCACCCACGGAGGGTCTCCTGTGCAGACGTGCCCCGGGGGAGCAGGAGGCAGCGCCACAGATCTGAAATGAGGGCACCACTTCCAGTTCACCTTCTGCTTTTGGCCACCTGTGTCTCACCCCGTGGGTGATGCCTTTCTGCCTTGGCATCGCAGGTGTGAGGGGTTTAGCAGCTCCATCTCCACTGCCCCCCTGGATCTTCTTGCTGCTTTTCCAGGGGGTGGGCAGTGAGCACGGGCTCCTGAGCAGGGGCAGGAGTGCCGGGGTCCCGCAGGGCAAAGGCCTGTCTCGTGCTATTGAGGTTTTCCTTTACAAGGCATTTCTCTTCCCCTCCCATGGCAGGTGGTGCCTGCAAAGGCAGGTGGGTCACCAGGGCTTGCAGGAGGCACGTGGTTAAGAGCATCTCCCACTACTTCCAGCTCCTCTGCTTGCCTGAGCAGTGAGAGAGGGAAAAACATAAAAAACATAAAACATTAGCATACAGATCAGCTAATTTCTTCAAATCTAACATAGTCTGGCATCTTAAAATATTCTTGGTCACAACAGGGAGAGACTTAGAAGGCTTCACCTTAATCTCTGATTAATTTCAACTTAAGAAAATGTCACTGTGGATGTTTAATAGGAATTAATTCTGGGGTTGGTACAGTTACCTTCAATTAAAGAGTCCCAGTGTTTCCTTACTCTTCAAACAGACACTAAAGCACATCGAATCCTGCTTCCCATTCATTAACTCAGCCTCCGCTTGGCGTCAGAGCCTGCGTTCAGCAGCCCAGAGTCATCACCACCGTGGTCCCTGCCCTGCGTGGCCGGTGAGGAGCAGCTGTGGCTCCCTCGGGGTGGTCTGGGCTGGCACCGGGCTCCGGCTCAGCCTGGAGATCACTTCAGCCACAGCCTCCCAGGGCTGCGGGGCCGCCTGTCCTCAGCCATGGACCTGACACGGTCTCTGTGAGACTGCTCCTGTGCCACTCGCTTTGGGCTCACAGGGACGTGACCCGGGCCGTGGCTACGTCTCCTCGGTGGGGATGGAGGAGGAATGTCTGCGCTGCCCCCGCTGCTGCCTCCATCCCTAAATACTCCTTCCCCTCGGGGTTTCTGTGCCGAGCCGTGCAGAGCCGGAGCGCTCCAAACAAAGGGTGAAGCATAAAAATAAGTTGCGTGTTATTTACACTCCTCTGAATTGTGCACCAACAGCAATGCTGCAATTTTAAAGGCCTTTTAAAATGGTTAAAGATGTAGATTTCTCTGCTGGTGACATTTGCAGGTTGCTGTTGCTAAACACTCGGGTACAGCTCATTTGCAGACATTAACAAACACATCAGAGGAGACTGAAGCGTTAACAGAGTGTTGCTAATCTCCTGTTTTATATAATATTTGGTCTGTGAGCATCCCCCAGCCAGGAGCTGCAGCTGGAACATCCAGAGGATACATCTTCCTTCAACACAGCCCTGGTGCTGCGGCCAACCCTGCTGCTGTGTGGAGGCAGAGCTCATCCCTCGTCTCTCCAGGTACCGATAAAGGCTGTCAACCCTCACGGGGAGTGGGGTGTTTCTGCTCTTCCTCAGCAGCAAGATGTTGTAAGAGCATCCAGGTGGCTCCCAGGGATGCAGGAATTACACACAGACTGTGCAAGACATCATAGAAAGCGAGACATGGTTTGGCGCTGAAAGAGGGGAGACTGAGATGGGATCTGGGGAAGAAATTCTTTGGTGTGAGGGTGGTGAGAGCCTGGCCCAGGTTGCCCAGAGAAGCTGTGGCTGCCCCATCCCTGGAGGGGTTCAAGGCCAGGTTGGAGGGGGCTTGGAGCAACCTGCTCTGGTGGGAGGTGTCCCTGCCCAGGGCAGGGGGTGGCACTGGGGGGGCTTTAAGGTCCCTTCCCACCCAAATCATTCCATGATTCTGTGATCCCTGGGCACAGCTCTGAGCAGGTCTGGTAGCTGAGAGACAGATGAGACCCTCGAATGCACCGAAGGCTTCACCGAGCCAGAGCTGCAGACACCAAGTGCAGGGCACAACCTTTCTGTTATATTCTGCTGATACCCCCCAGCACGGGGTATTCTCCATCATTCTGATGACAGCCCTGAGCACTGTCCTCAGAGGATCTCTGCTGCAGTTCCCTCCCGATTCCCAGCCTATAAACCTACTGAACCTCCCCGAGACCCCTTTTCTTCCCCACCCGGAGCGCGGTCCCCCAGCCCCAGCGCGGCGCAGGGACTCACTGATGAAGTTGGCCTGGCCGGTGAAGATGGTGTACTGCAGCTCGTAGGAGCTGACGCTGAACTCATCCTCCGAGATCCAGTGGACGGTGATGGTGTCGTGGGAGGCCGTGCACAGCTCCTCCCGCACCGACGGCGGGTTCGGCGCTGCCAGAGAACACAGGTGACGTTAATTCTGTAAGTTTGTGCTTTCTTTCAATGCACCCAGGGCTTTTTTTCACTCCCTTAAGGACAGAGATGGGCTTGTGTGGGAAGCAGAGTCTCTGGACACAAACAACTGACTCATTTTATCTGTCACTGTGTCATCGCGTCCAGCCTGCCCTGGGTGACCCTGCTTTGGCAGGGGACTGGAGGAGATGATCTCCAAAGGTCCCTTCCAGCCCCTGTCATTCTGTGATTCTCACTTCATAAAATTTTTTAGTGCAATAACAAAATATCCAGGCGTCAGTATGTTTTCAGGCAGGGCAGAAGGAGGGGTTTCCACTGCTGCCTCCGTCAGGTCTGACACCCCCACCCCAAAAAAGCTGAGAAGCCACTTCAACA
>JAHREE010137501.1:0-31377 GCA_033628505.1 Tringa tobata | reverse complement strand
GGATGGCGCAGCCACAGCTTCTCTGGGCAACCTGGGCCAGTGTCTCACCACCCTCACAGGAAAGAATTTCTTCCTGATTTCTCATCTAAATCTCCCCTTTTTCAATTTAAAAGCGTTCCCCCTCATCCTATCGCTCCACTCCCTCATCAAGAGTCTCTCCCCATTTCTCCTGTAGCCCTCTTTAGATACTGGAAGGTTGCTCTGAGGTCTCCCCCAGAGCCTTCTCTTCTCCAAGCTGAACAATCCCAGCTCTCTCAGCCTGTCTTCATAGGAGAGGTGCTCCAGCCCTCTGATCATCTTTGTGGCCCTCCTTTGGACCTGCTCCAACAGGTCCATGTCCGTCCTGTGCTGAAGACTCCAGAGCTGGACGCAGCACTTCAGAATTAATGGGTTCAGCCTGGTGTTCTCTGCTGGCCCTTCCAGAGTGATACAGCATACAGGTGGTCTCCATGAGGTCCTTTATCTGCAAAGGGACTGCAATCCTAGGTAGCAAGTATGGAGGCAAGATAGGGACACTGGGAGAGCATAAATTCATCCCACAAGTCCTGCCAAGGGATCAGCAGTTCTTGTTTGTCTGCACGACCTTTTTTAGCACTAGGTAAGAGAAGTCTGCTCTCTTGAGATGCAGAAGACACCAGCATTGTGCCAGCGCCTCTGCACTGGAGATCACTCCCCTGCTGTGAAGACCTCTGTGGTGGGGTCATTTTTTGGGCAAAATCAGCTCCCACAAAGCCGCCAGCTCTGGTGAGGCAGCTCCCACCCACACCGCTGGCAGATAGGCCCCATCCTCCAACTCAACATCTGGACGGAGAAGAGGACAAGGGCTGAAGCCCACGGGGCTCCCCTTGCTCAGGTGGGAAGGATGTCAAGAGCAGACACTTCACAGATGAACCCCTTTGCTCCCCAATACACAGCAGAACAAAATCGGGTTGTCCTAAGGCACAGCCCAGCATGGCTTTTCAAAGCCAGGCTTGTTTTTTTTCTCCGGGTGGCGTACTCATTTCTCATGGTAGGTTTTGGTGTTGCTGACTCATGTCATTTTATCATAAATCTTGTGGTATTTCATGCCATCATTGACACAAGGGTGCCTGGAATCACGTGGTTCCATGACAAGGAGTTTTTCTTAGGGGCAAAAATAGACTGGTATATTTGTGGTCCTCACGCTGTGAGGAAAGCAGGAAAATATGCCCTCTCAAGATTCAGAAATCAGGCACAGAAAAAAAAAGAAAAAGAAAACACAACCCAAATCTGTACGATGATTTTATAAAATCCCATGATTTCTAACCTGCTGTGATTTTTCCTGATGCTGGTTCACATCTCCTGCTCTCCTGAGGGCAGCCGCTGCAACAGCTTCCAAGCTCTTCCCTGAAATGTGGAAATCCCCCTTACACAAACAATGGCACTGTTAGTCTTGCTGATTTTCTGGAAGCACAAAAACATGTTTGTTTTCAGCCGTGATCCACTGAGGGAATTTCCTCACTGATTTGGAGTTTGGGAATTTTTTTTATTCCTCTTAAAGCCATTTTGCCAGTTTCCAAGAACCCTAATAAACCACAATTACCAAGATTAGGAGCATTATGTGGTTGGCTTCCAACACAGAAACAGATCCTGAATTGCGATCACTTTGGTGGAAACTGGCAGCAATAGCCAAGTGAAATGACCCCTTTTCCTGCGCAGAGTCTGAGAGCATGAAACCTACGTGCTCCTATTTGGGGATAACAGGTTGCCTTTGGTAGGAAGCTTTGTGTCGATGAAAGCTCAGGCAGCTTCCCAAAGAGCTGTGCCGTGGCTGATGGGCAGGGAAGACCTGCTTGCATCATAAAAAGGTGCTGCAGGTTCATGGGAAGGAGGTTCAAGGGCATTTCCCAATATGGAATACATTATGGGCCCTCACACACAAGTGGATAAAGTGGCTGAGCCTCCAAGCATCTCATTTATCAAGAGCACAAGCATGCTGGAGTCCATGTTTCCACCCAATGTTGCTTCTGGCCATCATGTCCCATGTGTCTTCTCGCCACCGTAACACTGTGCACAGCTCTCAGCACGAAGTTGATGGAGGGATGGGTGAAGCAGAAGGCAAAGGACTCGGGCCATTGCCTGGACAGGTATCAGGGAGGAACATGTGGTCCTCACGAGGAGCATGGGAGCATCACTTCTGGAGCCAGTGCTGGGTTTGAGGGCATGGAGATAGTGACTCATCTGAAAGACGATCTGTCCTGGCACGTGGAGGCTGGAGGAAGAGCTGCTCCCTGGGAAGAGCATCTCCCACTGCATCTCTGGCAAGTGCTTTTGTGGTTCTTGGAGCCTCCTTACTGTCCTTGCTCCAGCTGCTCCTGTGCCCCTGTCCAGAGAAATACGGGCAATACCAAATCACGCCCAGACCCAGCAGGGATGGCGACGCGCCACCAGCGGATAGCAAATACCGACCCATCTCATTGAGACCTTTTGGAGCCAGAGGATCTGTAGCACTTGGAGCTCTCACTGCCGCCCTTCCTTCCTTTTGTGTTTTACTGGTGACCGTGGCCACCCTCTCCCTGTGCTCCGAGTTTCGATGGCACGGCGAACCCTTTGATCCTGTCACAGGACCAAACGGTGTCGGCAGAGCGGGACACCCAAGTCATGTAGACATGGAGCAACCAGCAAGTCGGCTTTGGGAGAGCACTGGGTGCCTTTGCAGAGGGATCTTGGCAGTGCAGAAGATCCAAAGTGAGGTCTGAGCCTCCTGGGAGCTGCAGAGGTGGGGAGTACCATGAAGGCTCCACGCACATCCCTCCCGTGGGAGGAAGAAGCTCCTCTGCCAGTTATACATACAGATCTTCCCAGCAGGGGAGACGGCAGCTATTCAACAAGGAAGCCTTTGAAACCATAGTGTGCTGCAAGTAACTCAGAGACATCCTGATTGACCCCAGGATAAATGCGTTAGGAGGGGTTTTTTTCCAAGAATACGTTACAGGATACATGGAATTTCCTAAAACCATCAGCAAGGGACACATTCGTACTCATTTGTGTGACCACTTAGCTTTGATTCCTGAGCTGCCAGACACGTTAGCAGCTGAGCATGCCCATTGGAAGATGACAATTGCTGCTAAGTATGGTGGGCCTTTCCACTCCAGATGCTCAGTGGAGACCCAGGAGATGCCAAAAATTCACCAACGCCCATTCTCATTCAGACACCTGCAACCACGCAGCTTGGCAACATCTACATCCACCCTAAAAATTGTCCCAAGGGCAGTGCTCCCCTCTGGCTCCTGAGTCACACCAGCAGCTCGATGGTGGGACTGCAAGAGGATGAGGAGCCCTCACCCCCTTCCTGGCTGTCTGGGCTGACCCTGAGATGTCCAGCACCCAAATACATCCTGATGAGCTCAGGAGATCATCCCACAGACAGATACACTGCTTTTCCCACGGCGGGTTTCCTGCAATGCTCCATCAGCATGATAACTGCTTCGCCTGCGAGGGAGGCAGGACTTAATTAGAGGAATCTGGAGAAAGGCAGATTTTGTCATGTAAATGATTCCTGTCATAGGACACGATCTAAATTTGGATTCTGAGGCTGGGGCTGAGCAGAACAATCTCTGCTGTAGCATGGCAGCTGTCAAAGGTAGGGAGAAGCTCTGAATGCCTACAGGAGTGATGGCTGGTGCCTTTTATTTCACTGCGGGGTTCATTTCATCCTCTGTGCACATCAAGTGATTATATGTTGCTGGACAGGAACGATCCTGGGAGACAGGCTCTATTATCCCCACTTCTTTTAGCTAAGGTAGCCAAAAATCCAAGCACTTGTGGGCAATAAAAGGAGCTGTTATCAGGGACATGATTTGATCCTGGGATTTCCAAACTCCCAGGCCTGTGCTCAGGCCACGAGCCAATATCACAGCCTGTTTCTGTTTAATATTTTCTTTCTCCGTTGCTCAGTACTGCACAGCATCACAACGGGTGGCAGTGCTTTCTGCTCAGCTCCACCTGGTAATGGTGTCTCTCGCTGTGTTTTCCTTCTGATGCTACACCACAAGGTACTTATTCCTTTAAAATAACAACTTCTAAAGAAAAAAAAAAACACAACCCAGTAGTTCTGATAGTAACAAATAAGGTTTCCAATAAGGATGCATGCTGTGTGTGGATTCTCTGGTGCCTCATAGGCTGGAGGGTCAGGCTCACCTTGCTTGCAGGTGATGGTCTTACAAGACTTCATTTCTATATGGATTCCTGGTGAAGCTGCAGTCAATATCCAATCTTTCTATTCCTTGCTGCTCCCCTTTGCCTGCTCACTTTCATTAAACTTCCAGTAATTTTGCATTTCTGAGTTCTCCATTTCTCTATCAAGTTCAGGTGAAGATGCCCAACAGGTTTACCAGCTGCGAGAGGTGTCACGGAGACAGGTAGGTAAGCGTGAACCCAAATGCACGGTGCTCAAATGCATGAGTCTCGTTTCCTTGGGAAGCCAAGCTACCGGGGAACAGTGAAAATTCACTTTGGAAAATGGCTGGAACAAATCCTGTCGAATGTATAATGTGGGTAATCTTCCAGGGGCTGGGAGAGGTGCTAAGATAACTGGAGCAGAGCGATAAAGTGCATCATTCATAAGCACCGGCTTCTTTAACAAATGTGGCTCCTTATTATGCTCATGAAATATACATGGAGAAATCACAATTTCTGACGGTGTGCAGCATTCGCAAGCGCTCGGTTCGAGGGTTTAACTCTGCACGGACCAGGTGCTGGTGCTTCTCTGGAGCTGATCCCATTTGGATGGGTTCATTTTGGCTGGCCAGGAAAGTATGGCTGCTCCTTGACTGACTGATTATTTAAACAGCTTCAGCCTCGATGTAAATCCCTCGGCTGTGAATATTCCGGTTGTAAATTTGACATACAGTTTCTATATGCCCGTAAAACTTGACCTAGACCAGTAAAACTCTTAATGAGCTAAAAAAAACCCCCACCCACCCAAACACAAATCTAACAAATCTCTTGGAACATGGAAGGAAATATGGGCAAAATACTGTTGGCAGCATTTGCTGAAGGTCCTTCATCAGCTTTTACTTTTGTGACCCATAGAGCACTTCCATGGCATATTAAATCAAACAGACTGTCCTAATAAATCATTTTCAGAAATAAAACCACCGAGGAACAGGTCCAAAAGTCAGACTGCTTGCTATGCCATCACGTACAGCAGCGATCCGCCCTCCCCCTGCCCTCTCCATCTGCAGTGTGCGAGAAGTAGCAATTAGCCAGGCTGGGGGAGTATTCCCTGCTTGGGCTGAACGACACCCCTGAACCCAAAAAGTTCAGGTGGGAGCCCCGTTTCGTAGGAAACCTGGCTTAGTTTCAGCCAGCCAGCGGTGAATCGAAATCTAAGGTCAGGCTGAGTTTGCAAAGTGGAGAAACCCGATGAGCCTCAGCCTGAAATCGTGCCCCGAATGCCCCGATCCCGGAGGGGTGGCCGAGCCATGTGCCAGGCTCCAGGACACCAGGTCCTGGGCTGGGGCCAAATTCCCACTCAAAGACGTGGTACTGATTTTGGTGACCCGATCCTGAGCTTGGCTCACTTCCAGGATGGAGGAAATGACTCAAGTGACTCTTTGGCAGCAGCGATGAAGAGGAAATAATAAAGAAATCCTTGAAAATATAAAAGACACTATCGTTAGCAAAGGACAGTGAAAGCCCAGCGGAGATTTTTAGGGGTTGTTTTGAAAGATCCCTATCCCCGTTGAACAATCAAACCCAGGGGGAAGCAGCACGTTGTTCATATTCTTCCTGTACCCGGGGGGTGTGCGTATGGACCAGGACTCGGTTGTGCAAGGAGCTGTACAAATCCAGAGCAAAAGGACTGACCTTCCCCAACGGCGGCTTTTACCTTCCGTGTTTAACACAGGAGACAGCAGATGGAATCAGATTTAAGGACAAATAAATGAATACGAGATTTCAGTGACAAAGCCATCTGTCTAGCCAAAGTCACCCACTTCTGTAGTCTGTGAGGCTTGGATCCACCCACTTGTGTTGTAGAGCCAGACTCTAAACTCAGTAATTTTTCTTATGGTTAAGTGTGAAGTCTGCTTTACAGGGAGATGAGTTGTGCCCTGGGGGTACGTACTTCTCTGCGTTAATTGCAAATGCAGAGCAGGATTTAGTTCTGATTTTGTCATCTATAGTCAACATGTCCCAGGCAGATGCTCAACAATTTAGCCCTTTCCCCACTAGAGATAAGTTGGGTTGGTGTCTTGGTTCGTTTGTATTTAGGCTTGAGGGATGGATAAGCAAAGGGGATCTTCAGGATGCCCTCACAGGCTGACACAATGGGAAAAGGTCCCTCTGAGGACCTTCTGAGTTCTCACCTCTTCTCACCCAATGCCATCTGACCAATATCTTCTCCTAGTTTAAAAGGCCCTGTTAGGAGCACAGTTAAATGAGACCTTTGACATTTTGGTGCAACGTGCTGTTCCAGCTGGAAGGGAGGTGACGTTCCCTGCTGTGCCATGAGTTTGCTTTTTGGTTTTGTGTGCTTGGACATGAAGAACAGAGTGGTCCCCCACCCATTCATTCCAGTTCAGTGTCTTCTTTGAGCTCCTGCACTCCGAGAACTGGCTGGGACATCCTGAACACACTTTGGGGGCACCTGGCCAATGGGAGGAAACACTTTTTTGGGCATTAGAAACAAGGCAGCCAAGAAGCTCCCATTGCCTTTGGGTTAGGCTGGTTTTGTGGAGGTGCTTGTGTCCGTGCATCGACCCCACAAGCACACTATGGACCAAAGATGGAGCCCCCTGGTGTGGGTCAGGTTGTCCCCTTCCCCACCCTGCCATCTGCAAGCAGCTGGCTGACAAAATGAAGTTGCAATGGCTCTGTCTCCATGAGTCCCTAATTTTTGCTTATGTAAATAAATGGCCAAGTGAGCGATAAGACCAACCACTTCTGCTGGTTCTGGATGGAGGGGGCTTTGCGAGCCAAGGGATTTTAGGCTTTGGAAGGGCTTTGTTTTCACGTGGTTATTTTGAAATGTCAAGGCCACGTTGCATTTTGATGCTAGACGGGCAGATCGGCCGCAGCAGCTCCACCATCTGTGTGGGGGAGGACGAGGCACGTGCAGGGAGCTGGGTCCAATTCTGGCAGAGCCTGGGAGGCTGCAGCCCGGGATGGGTTTGCAGAAGCCAACCGGGAGCCTGCGCAGCGTCTCGGTGTTACATTCAGGAAAGGCGGTAGCTCCGCTTCCAATGTGTTTCCTTTGCTGTCCTCCCACCCTCATTCCTACGAGCTCCTCATCATAATTTTTACAGCACAGCTGACAATTCCCTCCTATATTTTCTGTCCCTGAGAACTCTCTGTTCAAAGCGCCAGCAAGAACTGCCAGGTATTTAGACCAAAGGCTCACACAGGTACCTCTTAGGAGCTGTTTCTCCACTATTTACCTGCTTTTTTTGGTGTGGTCTGCAAAGTATTTGAGTGGGCAAAGGCATGTTCGCCCTCTGGGGCTCCCGAGCTTTTTATGGAAAGCGCATCAAAAGCTCCAACCTTTCAAAGCTGTGCTGCAGAGCTTCTTGCGGAGTCATCGCTGCGCGCTGCAACATCGCTGGCAGCTATCGTCTCGTTAAAATACACGTTCCCATTATCTCTGACTGGGCCAGGAGTGTTACAGGTGCCTTGCTAGCCCTGCACGTGTTTCCCCTGCAAATGCATTACTTTCCTTTGGTCTGGCTGATTTTTCCAACCCTTCCCACAGCCATTCATTGATTCTTTCAAGCAAATTGCAAAGCAAACAAACAAACAGACACCAAACCACAACCCCCAAACACAACGCGAAACACAAAATAAAAACCCCAAGCCTCATCAACCTTAATAGTTTAAAGCCGGAGAATATATTAAAAATTTCCATCATGGAAATTTCCTAGCTCAGCATGGAGATTTCCCAGTATATTAGACTCTTCTGTTTTTCAAGGCTGCAAGCAAAGAATGGAAATTTCCAATTACTGCATCAAAGGCTGCTGCTCTCCTGACAGTCTGCTTAGCAGGGGTCATCTGCTCCTGTAGGACATTAAATAATTTAAGGGAGGGACAGGGAGGATTTGCTCAGCTGCACCGTTTCCTGCATGAGGCACGAGCATTTCCTCTGGTGCTTGGTGGAAGGGAAGGAGCCCAGCGGCCCGAGCAGGAGCTCGGGGGTCAGGGCTGGAGAAGAGAAGACTGAGAGGGGATTTGATCAATGCTTATAAATACTTAAAGGGTGGGTATCAAGAGGATGGGGTCAGGCTGTTGTCAGTGGTGCTCAGTGACAGGACAATGGGCAATGGGCACAAAATGGAACATGGGAAATTCCATCTGAACATGAGGAAAAACTTCTTCACTTTGAGGGTGCCAGAGCACTGAAACAGGCTGCCCAGAAAGGCTGTTGAGTCTCCTTCTCTGGAGACCTTCAAAACCCACCTGAATGCATTCCTGTCCAACCTGCTCTGGGTGACCCTGCTTTGGCAGGGGGGTTGGACTAGGTGATCTCCAGAGGTCGCTTCCAACCCCCATCATTCTGTAATTCTGTGTCTTGAGGGGATGCTTCTCCCCCATCCCACCAGGCTTGGTGTGCAGGGCTGGGACCCAGGGAAGCCCGTGCACCTTCACCTTCAGTGGAGATGTTGCACAGTTGACTTCCTGCCACCGAGATGCACAGTTGACTTCCTGCCACCGAGAGAATTAAGCTCCTCTGTAATGATGGATCATCAATTTTTATGCTTCCCAGTGCACTAGGCTAGGAGGAGAGGGGAGGAGGGAATATGCGGGGAATCATTCTGCTCCCCCCACTTCGTAACTGCCCCCAACTAGAACCTTTGAACTGCAAAAAAGAGCTCTGCTGGCCACTTCTAGCCTGGTTATTCACAGAGGGAGTCAGAAAGGCAGGAGAACCAGTCCCTGCTTTCATCTCCTGACTCCACCACGGGTTTGCAGCATGGTGTGAGTGAAGCAGACTGAGCCTCTGCATGGTGGTTGGCAAAGGTGGGTGATAGCTCCGACCAGGCAGCGCATTGTGGGGCTTAATCAATTTGTGCTTGTAGACAGCGTTGGAGTTCCCAGCTGAGAGGTACTGTATAAAAGTGCAAAGTAATGCCATTACACAGTGATTTTCTTTAACAAGTCTCGATACTGCAACATGAGAAATGTTCAGGATGATGCCATTAACGGTAGCCAGCTCATCTACTTTGGCAAAAGCAGCAGAGAAGGAGGAAAGGGAGAGAGGGAGGAGAAATTAATATATATGAGTCCTAGGAGAATTCAGATTTGGACCTGATGTCTGATTTTTTACAGGTCATGTCTTATCTGTATTTGTAAATCTGGCTCTGGGGCATTTATGGGAGCTCTCTTGTACTAATACATCTGAACTCTGGTAGTTTTTTGTGGGTTCCAGCTCATTACAGAGGTAATCATGTGAGCCACTTTATTTAAAGGGGGAACTAGATCTGAATGTTCTCCAAGCTGAAAACATCTATTATGAGCATGGGTCTGCAAGTAGTAACTGTCTGTACTTTTGCAACTTGCACCCAAGAAATTCAGAATGTTTTGTAAAGCAGAATTGTTGTTGTTTCCCTTATAGCGATGGGGAGGCAGAGAGAGAAAAAGTGGTTTGTCTCAGGGTTTCTTTGTGAGTTCTTGGTAAAACATGATTAGAGGCTTGGTCTTGAGGCATGTTGGCCCCTACACCTCCTATATCAGTTTTAAACCAAGTCAGGCTGATTGCAATCAAGCCTAAGAGCAACTATTTGTAGCATCTGAGAATCAACGTGGGTCACAGAGTTACAGGAGAGAGTAAACTGAGCTTTTCTGTGAGTCCATCTTCATAATACATTTCGGAAAATAAGCTGTTGTTAAGGGGAACATCAGTGTGAGTCAGGTATGTAACAAGTTTCAGGCAGCCAGCAGAAAAAAACATCTGCAAGCCTTCTAAAAAATAAAGGAGATAATTTCCGACACAAATGGTCTTGCACCAAATACAAGCCAACTGGTTCAAACTTCATTATGACAGATAAAATTATCTTTATCACTGGACTGGAAGCTGGTGGCTGTTCACAGACTTGCAAACATCACCTGTGACAGCATTTGGGATGAGCTAAGAGAGAACAGACTCAAAGAGAGATGCAGCATCTGGTAGCACAGTAGGTTTACAAAGCTGTGAAGAGAAATGGGATAAAACACCAAGATGAAACCCCCTGGATGGAAATGGGAAGCTTGCAAAGAAGAGGGGTATTTTGGGATGTTCAAAAAACTACAGTGTTCAGCATGGTGCTCATCTTGGGTGAACAGCAAGATGAAAGTGGCAAAAAGAAATAAAAAGCAGTATATAATTTAAAAAAAAAGCAGAGGAAAGAGGGGATACAAATACCAGGTAGAAGGCGTCACGTAGGGGAACTGTAGATGTGAGAGGCAGCATGGTGGTGGTTGGGCTGAGGAGGATAAGGAAGATAAGAAGAAGTATTTAAGGTATGAGAGGGGCAAAAGGAGACCTTGCAATGGAGATGTTAAATCATTACTAAAAGGGAAGAGGGCCATCAAGCATTAGTGTCTGATCCAGATAGCTATTTTGCCTTTCTAAGCACTTGATGGAGAGAGACAGCTCTTCTGGAGGGTGATTCAGTCGCTCCAGAGATGGGTGGGATGAGTCGCTTTCTAAAAGCGCTTCTCTCCATTGACTAGAGAGGGGGAGGCTAGACATTTGGCTCACACCGAACACCTGCCTTTTCGGCAGCTAAAATTAGGTGAGATGAATCTCATCTGTTGGTAGAACCAAGGAGGATATTGGATATCTACTACAGACAAATATTTTTAGATCAGTCAGCTAGGAAATTTCATCAATGGGTTCTTAAGAGCTGCCTCCATAGGCCTCTGGGCTGTTCATTTTAATATTACTGTAAGCCTTAGCATATGGAAGAGCTCCTGAAGGCCAGGAGAAGGACAATGTGTTGATGAAGAGGCAACCAGGACAGCACAGGTAACAACAGGCATGACAACAGATCCCATGCGAAACGGTGGAAACACTGACATATGATTCAATCCATATGGAATTAAATGACAAGAATATAATCAACGTCAGTCAAGTTGGTTTTGATAGAAAAACCTTATTTTCAAATGAGCCTGGTTTATCGTTCTTGAATGAGATTACAGATTTGTTTGATAGAGGCAATTACGACTGTACAATATGCTCAGACTCTTGTCCCTGTACTCCGTACTCCATACTTAACTTGTTGGTGATGATACATTTCCATTTAAAAACTGGCATTCTAAATTATCAAAGAACCGTTTGTAAAATGGATTAAAAGCTGGCTGCCTGGCAGACCTCAAAGACCAGCCTCAGCTGGGAATTAGCACCAAATGCAATGTTGAAGGTGAGGTGTCACAGGGATCAGCAGGAGGTCTGACAGTAAATACCAACTCACCGCTGGTGATGTGCCCCTTTTCAGATAACACATGGGTTGATGAATAGTCTGACTCGGGCTCTCCATGCAAACTGTTATTCAAACACTCACCAATGGCAAGTTCTCCACCTAGGGAGAAGGACAGCAGGTCATCCCTGTCTACTGAAGGACTATACTCTGAAAAAACTGTGGAAATCATTTAGGAGAAGAGGAACAATATGGTTTTCCAGCGTGAAACCGGTGAAAATGGCTACTGCAAACCTTCTGTAAGAAGTACGTTCTCCTCTCTGCACGTGGTGGGGAGCTTTGCCCAGCTCATGGTTGTGAAAGGGTGTTGCAAAAGGGTAAAAGGAACGGAAGAGAAACATCATGTCCAGAGAAGAGCGATGCAGCTGGTGAGGGGTCTGGAACAGAAGTCTATGAGGAGTGGCTGAGGAAGCCGGGTGTGTTCAGCCTGGAGAAAAGGAGGCTTTAGGACAACAAGGGGAGACCTTATCGCTCTCTACAACTACTTAAAGGAAGGTGTAGCAAAGGCGGGTTGGTCTCTTCTCCCAAGTAACAGGCGATAGGACAAGAGGAAAAGGCCTCAAGTTGTGCCAGGGGAGGTTTAGGATGGATATCAGGAAAAATTTCTTCACCAAAGGAGCTGTCAAACATTGGAACAGACTGCCCAGGGAAGTGGTTGAGTCACCATCTCTGGAGGCATTTAAAAGCCGGGTAGACGTGGTGCTGAGGGACGTGGGTTAGTGATGAACTTGGCAGTGTTAGGTTTACAGTTGGACTCAATGATCTTAAGGGTCTTTTCCAACCTAAACAATTCTATGATTCTGGGATTCCATGACCAGTGTTTTTCAGGGCCTGGAGGTAAAGCTTTGGAGGGAAAGGTGCAGAAAGCTCTGGCTTTTTAGCTGGTCAGAAGCAAGGCAGAATAAGATTGCTCTTCATATGTACTTCCACAGGATGTGGGATACTAGGCTCTTGTGGGCTCTTTAAACATCAAAACAGTCATAGCAAGAACCGATGACTCAAAGTGGAAGCCAGACAAGCTCAAATCAGAGAAGAGCTTCAAGACCATAGTGGGAAACCTGATCTACCACTGGAACGAGTGATGAAGGGAATGGTGGCTCCTTCCCTGTGTGGTGCTTCCCTGGGCTGCATCCCGTGCTTCTGCTGGGCATGCCTATGGGCCCCCACACCGGGTGAACCACGGAAATGCGTTGGCTCATTGTCTTGGAAAGAAAGGTCCAACTGCATGATCTCATGTACCACACACCACTCCGACTTTGAACTCCCCACATGCCTCCCCGGGCCAGGGCGCTTGACAAGCTGGTCTCCCCTCAAAGGGGAGCTCTGCGTCAGCAGAACGAGCCACACGGAGCCAGTGCCTCCTCCGAACCAACTGTGCACCATTCACTTTTGGGATTTGCTCCAGTACTTTGGGCTTTTTAGCATCTTCCTGCTCCTGGTCACACGCCTCTGACAAGGACCTGACTCACGAAAGGATGCACCTCGTGTGCATGACTCCATCTGCCTCCCTGACCCGTTCCTCATGGGCGTCTAATGACTGCTCGGTGATTTCAGGGTTTGGACGTTTTCCTTCCACCGGCTCTGGCTCTTATGACTTCAGCCGTAATATTTCCCCAAATCCCGCCAGCTGCTTTTGCCAGCGGCTGCTGTAGACATTTCAACGCCGGCAGCTGTTTGGCAACACGTTGCGCTGCTGCAATGGGGATGAAGGAACCACACCAGCAGCGAATTTTAGGGTTTGCAGCCCGTGGTTGGAGTGGTGACACCCCAACCGGTGCTGCCAGCCCCTGTCTCATTGCCAGCCAGATGACTCCTCGTTGAGTGTTCAGCTCAGCAGGGGATGAGCTGTGCCACCTCCAGTCTGAGCACAGGTTGCAGAGGGAGGATGCTTGTCAGAGTGGTCTGCCTCAAAAAGCACTTTCCCCCCAGGACTCTCCCACCACATGAAGAACTGGATAGCTCAGAAGATGGTGGCATCAACAGGTCCATCTTACAAAGTGGGATGTAGCCTCATCACCACTTGGAAAGGAGACCTGCAAGGAGAAGGCAGGTGCTTTGGGAAGTGTTGCGTATAAACTGACAGGTGATGCTTTTCTTGTGAGGAGGAGATTATGGAGTAAGGGTAGGGGAGGGAGATGGCATGAGGTGTCATGGCCAAGTGGAGGCAACATGCTCCATTCTGGCTATGTCCAGCACGTTGGATGGCAGCAAATCTGTACGCTTGTCCCCCTGTGCATGACTCAGTTTCTCTTTCTGTAAAATGTGGTGCCATAACCCAAGCACTAAGGCAACCCCCAGGAAGCAGCATCAGATATAACAGCTGCATCTTACAGGTTAGGGTGGGAAGAAATGTTCTGGCCGGGGACTTCAGAAGGTCTTGGTCTTCCAAATTTTCTTGGCTGGACCTGCTCATTTATTCAGGTCTTCTTTGGATATATGGCCATCCAGGTGCAATTCCTCTCCAGTCTCTCTGAGGAAGGTAAGGGGATTTTCTCCCTGCCACACACAGGCAGGTTTTGTGTTGTCCCATTGGAGGCACCACCCAGTGCAGTGGAGGGTGGAGGCCTTCTGTTCATCAATCTAATCCCGTAATTAACCACTCTAAAATAATGAAGAGATAGCTGGATAGTTCAGTCTAACCTTTCACACTCAAAGGGCAGTGTTTTATGGGCTGTAACACATTTTCCAGCTGGGCTCTACTGCTCTCCTGGTACCACTTTGGACTTCCAGGGACTAATATAATATGATATGATATGATATGATGTAAAATGCCTTCATGCCAGCCATTATACTTTTAAAACAAAGTAAAAGATGTACCACACAAGATGGCAAAAATTACTGCAGTAGCACAGGAGATGCATTGCACAAGGCTTTTTATGTGTGATGCCCAAACAATGATGCAATCTAATGCCTCTTACAGCTTCACTATCTCACGCAGAGATAGAAAGAGAAGTCTGCAGAAAGCATCCAAAAGTCCTGGGCTGAAATCCCAGTAAAGCCAGTGGCAGGATTTCCATCCATTTCAGTAGAGCCAGGATGTCTCCTCTGAGAATCCCTGCTGGCTCTGCTGGGTTGTGCATCCATCTCCAGCTTCTCCTTCTATGTTATCCTTAAAAAGGACACAGGAACACCTGTTTTACTCATAGAGCTGTTGGACAGTTTAACTCACCCATATTTGCATGGTGCATGGGGATTGTCTGTTGAAAGAGTCAAAATAACCTCATTATTGTCTTTATTGCTTGAATATCTGCCCATGCTATAAAGGCTAGAAGCAGATGCATGATCCCAAACTGTGCCATCAGACATGAAGTCCTGCGAACATTTCCAGATGGTTCCCCATTGAAACTCAAGGTGGTTGAAAATCCCCCCAGATCAAAGGATGCTGGAAGCGTCCTGCACCCTCTCAACTGGATGAGCAAGGCAGCTGTTATCCAAACAGCGTGTCATGCCCATGTTTTCCTGGAAAGGCAGGAAACATTTGTGTTTAAAGCCAGAAATAACTTCTCCTAAGCAAAAGAGAACTGCCAGTGCAGAGTCCCTGTGACAGAGAGACAAAAGGAGAGAGCTCCAAGCTCAAAGAGACAGAAGCTGGGGAGAGACTTTTGCCATCAGATGTGTCATAGGCACCGGGGTGGGTGGTCAAAGCCAAGAAGAAGGTTGCATCACAGGTGCATCACCCTGCAAATACGAGTCATGGCTAGGAGGGGAAACCAAGGGATGAGTCACAGTCAGCTGCCAGGGAAGGAGACAGCACTGGTGTGCTTCATGTTGGGTCTACATCCCCTTTGCTATCTAAGGCAGAGGTTCCCTTGCTTGGGTTTGTAGCTAGATCAGCATAATCACTTAGTGAGGTCCTGAAAACTTTCTGGAGGTATGACTCAAGCATTTGGAGCAGGAGACTGCAATCTAGCTCTGATAGGATCTGTGCCAACCTTACCTCTGGCATCCTGCGTGTCCTCCAGGGTCCCACGTCCGACCCTCTGAGAGCTTCAGTGCCACAGGTGAAACGCAGGTATCATTCCCCATCTTGTGCTGGAGCAGCATCCCAGAGCTCACGCTGCGAGGGGTCTGCATGGACGTAGAGAACAAAAGGCAACATCAGAGAGCTTGTAGGCAGACACACTGCAAATATTTCCCAGAGAACATTTTTAAGGCTTCATTAATTGCTCCATGCCAGGCAGGTAAGATGTTGCAACTCTTCCTGCTGGCTTTTTGCATGTGCTAATTCAGATCCCGCATGTTATTTTAGCCCCGACTGCTCCGTCTTTGTGCAGCGCAGAGGTAAACGCTGCCAGGAGTTTGTAAGTTTTAATATTACTACTGACGGACTGAGGGGAGCCAAGATTTTAGTAGTTCCGCGTTCAGGAGTGTTAGAGGAGCCCTAAATGGCTGAATTGTTACTTGTGCTGAAAGAAGTAGGCACAGCCTTTCCAATTATTCTTCGTTTCAGACAACAGCTAGCTGTTTTGGTTTATTGGAGCAGTAGCTGGGTAGAGGAACAATATTGAGTAGATGGTGCTGAAAAAGGCTCAGTGTAAGGCAACAAATTTTTCTGACATAGACCCAACCTTACTTTGGAATATTGCTGGCAAGTCAATAATAGGTACAGCAGAAATCAATCGGTAATAATGTTGCAAATGAGGCAAGGAGCACAAAAAGTCCTTTCAGCACCATAAATAAATCTCTGTTTGTTCAAACAAGTAGCATTTATGACATGATATGGAGCTTCCAAAAGCAGACATTCGGGCAGAGAAAGACGTTGGAGTTTATTAAGCAGAGGAACTGAAAAAGAGATAGGCAACCTCTTCTTTCTTCTTTCCCTCCCTTTCATCCCGTAGAGATAAAATATTAGAAACAAAATGCAAGCAAAAAGGATCTGAAGCTAAAGCATCTTACAGAGAGATGCAGCTGGGGGGAGGCAGTCTTCTGCTCAGAGAAGATGCTCTCTTGGGCATAAAATTATTTTTAGGATACAAACCTACGGTACGATCCTATAGAATTTAGCAGGAAATTATACCTTTCTGTTGAGCTCTTAGATGATATTAAATCAATGCAATAGAATTTTAGAGGTTATTAAAAACTCCGTAAAAATTAAATTATTCTCTGTTTAACTCTACAGTGTTTTAAAATAACTCCCATAAAACCAAGTTAAATTTCTACTGACTCCCACTGCTTTCTTTCCTTACCGAGTTCTACGAGATTTTTCCCATAAAGGTGTATTACGTAACATCTAAATTGCAGCAGATTTTCATTTGTAAGTGGACTGTCTTTCAGCTATTTTAGTCTTTATTAAACTATACAACTCAATAGTACTAAAAAATGAGTAGCACGACAGAAAAATCTTATAAAACATTCACAGATGCACGCTAAAAGAAAGGCGTTCTTAAAATATGTTGAAATCGTAGGCTTTAAACCTTGGAAGGTCTGGTGTAATCTAGATATTGAGAAACCTAAAGGACAATTCAAAACACAAATAGAAAAGGACATTAGAACAAATAGGAATTTTTTAATGTATGGAGACAATAAGGAAACCTCCTAGGAAACTGGTAATCTTACAGCCCGTCAGAGAGTAAAAGGAGCAATTAGGATGTTGAAGAGAAGAGAAGAGAAGAGAAGAGAAGAGAAGAGAAGAGAAGAGAAGAGAAGAGAAGAGAAGAGAAGAGAAGAGAAATTGTTTCTTTGTGTCTGTTTCCAACCCAGAGATTGTCCCTGAAACACTTGTTCTGTGCTTGCTCATTGCATGTAATAAATCTGGGAATATTGTCAAAGAATTAGGCTAAGCCCATGCTTAAACATTTTGCTGGAATAACAGCGTCAGCAAAAGCCCATGTGCTTTTTATATTATACCAGCAAAAAGTCAGCATAATGCAAAAGACAGCTTATTCTGCTAGAGGAAGCTTGTTTACCCAAAATTAACAGAAACTAAAGTGTTGACAAAAGACAAGTATGTGTAATACCTCCATTAAGGCTGCACAGCCCCTGCCTTCCAGGATGGATCATGAAAGGCCTCCAGGGCTGAGCAGCTCCTTCCTCATCGGGAGCTTTTGAGTCTGCCCTGCAGAAGGGTTGGAGAGAATCACAGAATCATAGAATTCCCTAGGTTGGAAGGGACCTTGAAAATCATCAAGTTCTACCATCAACCTAACACTGACAAAAACCATCACTAAACCCTACCTCTAAGCACTATGTCTACCTGTCTTAAATACCTCCAGGGGTGGTAACTCCACCACTTCCCTGGGTGGCCTGTTCCAGTGCTTGATAACCCCTTCCTTGAAAAAAATTTTCCTAATGTTCAATCTAAACCTTCCCTGGAGCAACTTGAGGACATTTCCTCTTGTCCTATTGCCTGTTACTTGGCAGAAGAGACCGACCCCCGCTTTACTACAATTTCCTTTGGAGAGTTGCAGAAAGTGAGAAGGTCTCCCCTCAGCCCCCTTTTCTCCAGGATGAACAACCCCAGCTCCCTCAGCCACTCCTCACAAGACTTGTGCTCCAGACCCCTCACCAGCTTCATTGCCCTTCTCTGGACACGCTCCAGCACCTCAACGTCTTTCTTGTCGTGAGGGGCACAAAACTGGACACAATACTCAAGGTGGGGCCTCACCAGTGCTGAGTACAGGGAGAGACAGGAGAGCTGGTGCTACCCCTGAAGGATGTCCCATGATAGCGGTTGACTGAGGCATGTAAAGAGTGAGGAGCTAGCCTGGGAGTAATAGGAGGAGCCAGAGGCCACAGCATGAATAGGGTGTCCATGCTGGTGATACCTGATGGGTCTTGCTATTATGCCTGGTCCTCTTGCTACGGGGCTTGCCATGGTATGGTCCTGGTCCTCTCCTGCCACAGAGCACACTGTGGGCTTGGGTGTCCTTCACACAGAGTACAGGCTGGTGCATGTGTTGGTCTTTCTCGGATACAGGCTTAGGACATGGCCAGGGCTTGCTTGCCTTCCCAGAACCAGGAATGAGGAGCTGCTTTCTAATTATGGGCACTGCTACTGTCCTTTTTGGGCACCAGAGCTTCCAAGGCTGAGTCTCATTCCATGTGGTGGATGGGGAGAGGCAGGTGTCAATCCAGAGCACATGCCCATAACATCTATCTGTACATATGTCTATGTACATAAAGGACTTTTTTGATTTTTCTCGAGTGAACCACATCAACAAGAAAGAGAAGACAAGTGCCCTGGACTATGTCCCAGCCATATCTTATACACACTGGCTGCGTTGCCTGGAGCTCTGCTTTAGGACAACCCCAACTACTGAGCATTTTCTATCCCCTCTCCCTGAATCCTGGCAACGCTTGCTTATCTAGAGAAGACAAATGAGAGCAGAAAAAGACATGCTGGGGGGAAAACGATGAATTAAAGAATGAGAGGTCTTTAGGACTGGATAATGTACCTCTGTGCATTCTGGGGGAATTAGCTATGAAGCATTAAGCTATGAGGAAATATATGGTTTCTTCACATTAAAAATCTGTGACAAATCAAAGGACTGGAGTACACCTGGGTAATGCTTGACAGCAACTACTATGGAGGAGCAACTGAGTAACAGCCATACTGGCTGTGTTCCCTGGCCCCCAGTCCAACTGGCAGCACCTGGCCACCAGCATAAACTCTTCTCCTCTCCAAAACAGGGAGATCTTACAGTCAAACCACCCATCAGGATGTTAAACTCAGGACTGTACCCAGACATGGTCTGGGAAAGCATTTGTTAGCCTCGGCCAAAACGATACCAGGGACCACACTAAAAATTTAACAGTATGGGCAATGTTTGACCCTGTTCCTTGGCCCTACTTAGTCATTAGTAAGGATGTAGCTGTTGGACCAGACCAAGGTCCAACCAGTCCAACAGATGACCTTCAGCGATGCCCCTATGCACATCCCCACACCCCTGGGGCTGTTTGCAATAAGCAAGCCTCCACCCGGGAGAAATTTGTGACTGTGGGGTCTGTTTCATGTCCCGCAGCATTGCGCAAAAACAGGAAAGCCGTGCAGTCACCGTGGCTAAAAGTAAATTCACGATTAGCTAATATGTTTTGCTCTAATAGTAACACAGTGATGTCTGGTGCTAGCTCAATAGCCAAAAATGACTGGTGATAGTTACACCCTGTGCTTTGCACAGAACAATAAATAAATGATCCAACAAAAATGCCTTGCTCAGTTTGTCCCATTTCTTTACCAATGTGCAGGCAGAAGTGCCAGTCCCAAGCTCTTGGGGGCAGGACTTGTCATGTTTTAGGCTGAGACTTCCATCATCCTCCATTCATCACTGTCCTCAGTGGCTTTCAAAAATCTCAGCTATGAAGCAACTATCCCAAGTGAGTGCAACATAAATACTTGGCTCAGCTTGTGCCCTCTGTGGTCACTGTCTACAGCAAAAGGAGCTGCAGGGACATGCAAAGAAGACTTTTCCCAGGTGCATCGTATGCCACACCTCATGTTAAGAGACGGCTGTGTCCCCCAGCACCGCTTCAGAGTGACCTGGGGAGGGTACAGACATGGTCTTCAACTCCTTTGAGGTGCACCATGTCCCTTCACCAAGAACAGCATGATGGGACCCCATGTCTTTCCACAAAGTAGAGTCTATGAAGGAAAATAGCAAGAAGGACCTCCTAAACCTTTTCCCCTCCTCTTTCCAGACACAGAGAACTTCCTAAAGGAGCCAGAAAGAATCTGGCCCAACATGAATGATGTGGCTTTTGGCTAGCACTTTTCACCTGTGACTCTCAAAGCATTTGGCAAGGGGCTCTCTTCACTTTCCTGTAATTGCAACAATCTAAGCAATGTGCATAATGATTCAGAATTTTTACAATTATAAACCTTTGTCCAAAGGACACGATACCAAACCATCTATCTGCAACACAAATTAATTTCCCCTCGCTAAGGTTGCAGTCGTGAGTTAACTGCATGGAAAGAAAATGCAGAAGACTTTAGATGCTATCCCAAGAAATTGTTGCTGTCATTCATCCAGCTGATCAGGATGTGATGATCAGTATCAGTTACTCAGCAACTGATATGGCATTCGTCCCCTTTGATTTAAGGTCCTGTAGAATCACTTGAACTTGCACGCAGAGATAAGTTCTCCTAAGGACAGGCAGCCTCCTCTTGGAAATGTAGTATTTCTTGTGAATCCTGGAATTCCTTTGAATTGGAGGGGGAAGTTTTTTCCTCCAGGGAGCTGACTGCTTGTGAATCAGCATTCTGGAGAAAAATTAAATTTACTGATAATTTAAGGTTTAGCTAATGCACAGGACGATCTTTTGGCAATGCTGTGATGCAAGCTTGATGTTTTCAGGTTATAAACCTCAAGCAAATAAAAGGAGAAAGAAGAATGGCTTCGGAAAAGTTCCATCGGGCTATAAGTCAGAGGCTGTTCCACAACATTTTATCTCTGAAATGTCATGCTGTACTGGCCTCAAAGCAAGAAGAACAGACGGTTCATCTAATACAATTATTTTAGGATCCTTTCATCATAAACAGTGTGCATGCCAAAATGAAAACGTATCATGGGAAAGCATTTCTCATTGAAGCCTGAATCTCCTCCCTAATGTTTATTCTGTGTCATGGAGAACACTAGGGGCCAAATACACTCTGGGTTAAAAACACTGGCAACCGTTCTTGCAACACAAATCTGGCAGGGTTTCAGGCTCTTACAGCCCAAGGAGGCTGCAATCTCCCGTGTACCAACAAACCAGTTGATGCCCGGTGCTGGCGAGTGAGGGAAGGGGATGATGAAGAAGAAAAATATGAAACGTGCCATGGAGGCTCGCTCCCCTCCTGCAGCTGCTGCCCGGCATCCTGGGTTCCTGTCATGGCACGGAAGCGGTGTCCCAAGCGCCTGTAGGGTCCAGAGTAGGTGGGTGGCAGCAATATCCTACTCTTCTATTGATCTCTGCACGCTGGTGATTTGTACCTCCTTGCAACACCTCCTTGGAGTGCCATCCTGGGTGGCAAATCAATCTCTTCTCCACTTTCAAGAACGTCACAAAGTCTTTTTCCTGCAAATAAAGCTTTCAGTGCTGTTAGCTGAGTTGGGGCTGCTGCAAAATTCTCTCTTATTCTCAGCACGTTCCCATTTAGTGGATTATTTGGGCTGTTTCATTGCTCTCACGTTCTGGGCCATCGTCTTCCATCGTGCAAACATGAGCTATGCTTTTAACAACAGTGACGCTGCACTTCGTTGTATTTAAATTCATACTATTTCCTCGCTTCCCTCCTACCGTGGGTCTGGTACGGCTGACTTTCACGTCATCTGCAAGTTTATTGGTGCTGATTTTTATCATTTCCTCTGGGTCAATCCTAAAGACACTGAGCAATCCAGGGTCCAAAATAAATAAATGGAAGACTTCAATATCTCTAGTATAATTGAATTTCAAATTACATTATAAGATCTCTTGCTGAAATAGTTTTTAATCCATTTACTAGACCAGATTAGGTTTTGTACCATTTTTCTTTAATTGGGACTGTGTTCAGGAACTGTTCAATAACTTGCAGAAATCTAAATAATTTATAACAGCCTTATCTTTATTAACCAAACTTACGTTCTCATTAAAAAAACATTCATTTGTTTGACATGACAGGCTTTGCATAAAACTGCTCAGGCATATCAATCAGGTTAGCATCCTTTAATTCATTACTAATCATAGCCTATATCAGATTTTCTTTGATATTGTTTGGGATCAGTGTTAAGCCAATGAAATCGTAATTACCTGGGATTTTCCTATTATATGAAATATAGCCTTCTGGATTCTGCACAGAGGATTCTTACAAATTTATGCACACAGAACCAACATGCCTGGGCAGTCTAGCAATTTTGTTGGCAATCAGCTGGAATGAGCAGGACAGCAATACAACCATCCTAGACCCATCTGTGGGATCCCAGCATCACACAACAACTTGGGGGAGGGAAAGACCTCCAGGGATCTCCAGGCTCCCCTCTCGCCGCAGGGCTAACTTTACTCAGTTGAGTTTTGCAAGGGTGGAGGTCTCAAAAGCTCTCCGGACTCCTGTTCCAATAGTTGAGCACCTTCACTGTAATTTTTTTTTGCCTTAATATCTAGCTGTGAAGTCCTTTCCTGCAGATTCTGGGTTGATCGCCTCTTGTTCTATCACTGTGCACCTTCCAGAAAAATCCGGGGCTGTCTTTTCAATAATCTCCTATGGGTAGTTAAAGGCAGCAGTAAGCCTTATCGTCTTAAGCCTGAATAACCTCTACTCTTCTGGGTCCCACCAAGTGTTGTCCGTGGGCTCAGCAATTGTAGATTGTAGAGGTTGACATCTGCATTTAACTGGCTTAAGTGTTACCTAAGTCCTTGTACCTGCTCAGTGGAGAGTGCTAGTGAGTCTGGAGAGCCTAGGCAAAGTCTTGAGCAAGAGCCACCTCTGTCTAATTAAGGAGAAATAAGAGGTAGATGGACATAGGTGGAGTTGCAGTGCTGTTGCTGATGTGACCTCGCAGGTTCACGTTCTTCCTTGTTTAGAGATGTAATCATTTTATGAAGAACAGTGACCCGAAGAGCTGGGAACTTAATTTAATACTTTTCATATGGGCCTGGGTTTGTTGTCTGATTTACTAAAAGATATCCACACAATTTTTTTGGTGGAAAAAAAATGCCATCTGTGTGCTGGGCGCTATAAATCTCAAAGGGTAAAGGGATATTTCAAGGCACAGTACACTCAGGAGTCTTAATTGCCTTTCCTAAATGCCTGCTTGGTCTCCCACCGAGCTGGAGAGGGGTGCCTCAGCAGGCAGGTGACCTCTGTAATGTTTACAGGAACTATCATATTAATTGACCACCCTAAAAAGAGTTTTAAATAAAGCCTCCTAATTACTTTTAAATCTAAGCACCGGGGACAAGAAGGAAGGAGATGAGGATATGGGAAATGTCCTCTTTCATTCTTCTGTCTGGGAGTTATAGTCAGGGCAAGGACTGGCATATTGCAGAGGTGAGGAAGGGTTTAAGAGACAAATTGATTATTAATTAGATCTGCAAAAATAGAGCAAAATAAATAATAGTTTCCTATCTGGCAAATGACCCAAGGGTGCTCTGCAAAGAGAGACTGCATGATAGTACCTTGCAAGCCCAGCAGAAGGGCTTTAAACTACGTTTGGAGGAGGCTGGCAACAAAAGTTCAAATGATGGAGCAAAAATTCCTGTGGGAGGAGGAAATTGTTGTAGGTCTCTCAGATTTGTCTCTGACTAACGGGGAGGAGACTGCTGAGAATAGGAAGGTGGAGGTTAATTAAGTTGCAAGAGATAACAAAATGATGGAGCGTCTTCCTCTGAAGAAAGGAAGGAGTGAGGGAAGCAGAAAGGGGAGAGTGGACATTAAGCTGTACACAGACTGGAAACAAACCTAGGAAAATGATGTCTGTAAAGGAACAGCATGACTACGGAGGACTAAAATGAGAAAAAACAGGGACAAAATGAGTTTCAATTAGGAAGGGATATAGAGGGTGACAAAAGGATGCTCTGTAAAGGTATCAGACATAAGAGGAAGGCAAGGGGAATTATATATAACCAAATTAACGGAAAATGAGAGACCAGAAATAACAACAGAGAAAAGACTGGACCATTCCTTATTTCTCACATAAGAAATGTGAGAAAAAAAAGAAAAAGACAATGAAAACTGATATTTATCAGAACTACTTTTACCAAGGGAGTTAGACAATCCAAAATAGCAAAAGAAACAGTTAAAATCATTCAAAGAAGTTAGGCAAATTCAAGTCAGCAGGACTGGATGAAGTTCCCCCTAGAGCACTTCAGGCACCAGCCAGAGCAATCTCTGACTCATTAGTAATTATCTGGGAGAGCTCATGGAGAACGGGGGAGATCCCAGAGGACGGGAGAAGGGCAAACACAGCCCCTGTCTTTAAAGAGGGGGTAGAAGGACTTACGGAGTTACACAGCAGTCAGTTTAGCATGTAATGCAGAAAGATAATACAATAAACTGTTAAACAATCAGTTGTTAAGCACTTGACGGATAATAGAAAAAAATACAATCAACCAGACTGGATTTGTCATAGATGGCTGATGTTAAAACCATCTAATTTCCATCTTTGAACCCAACAACTGTGCTGTAGAATAAGGCAGAGGGAGTACTTGTCATATATTTTGAAATAAGCAGGGTTTTTAGCACCGTTTCACATGATATTCCCATAAACTGACCGGGAACTGCGATGTCTGTTAAATCATCTTAAGACATACTTGACAGAAAAAAAAATGCATTCACACAAGAATTGCTAATTTTTTTCCTTTGAATTTAGAGGGCTTTCCAGATGGGCTCCCACAGGGTTGGCTCCTGGACCCGATTCTAATATTTTCATTAGTTATTTGGATGATGAAATAAAGAATATATAATTACTCCAGAGGATGTGTTTCCAAATGTTGCTGGAAAATGGCAGTAACAGGATAAAATCAACCAGATTCGGTTCAGTATGGTCAAGAGCAACAAAATATGTCAACACAAAGTGGCAAATCACTGGTCAAGCAGCCATTTAAAGGAAAAATAGCCATGAATGAGACACCAAACAGTACACAGCTATTGCAGAAAAAGGCAAGTCTTATTCTGGGGTGTATCAACGAGAATGTAAGAGGCAAAACATCAGAAGCAATTATTCCACTCGAATGAGGGCTCGGTTGGAATACCAGGTGTGGGTTTAGATGGCGTGCTAGGAGAAGGTGAAAGAAAGAGGTAGAAAAATAGAAGAAAGGCCAGAGGAAAGCAACAAGGATTATAAATGGTTCAAGAACCAAAGGATTTTCTTTGCTTTCTCCAGAAAGGGGAAAAAAAAAAAAGCACAAGAAGATGAAACTATCTTCTAAGACAGAGGAGACTTATGAAAATAATATTAGACAATTGTTCTGGGTACAACAGAACTAAATTGGCTTGATTTCCTGCAAAGATCATTGTTACTGGATATCTGGGAAAGAAGAAAAACCCACAAATCAAACCTAAAAGCTTTCCAATTCAAAGCAAATTTCTTTGAATTAAAATTAAAATTTCTAAATTAATTCCTAAATCTTCCTCTCTGGAAGTCAATTAGCCTCTCTCAGGGATGGCTGGATTCTGCTCAGGGCAGCGAGAGGGATTCACGGTCTCTCTCCAGCTCTCCTTTTCATGACTGTCTTCTCTTTTTTTCCAATGTCTCCATCTTCCCCATGTCCACACAGAATACAAAATATTGATGCAAATCTTGTATTTGTGCTTTAGTGTAGCTACAAACACACTGTTGGCTTTAATTAATTATCCAACAACAGGAGGAAGCCAGTGATACCAAATGAAGCATGGAGCTTTCCCCAACCACAACCAAAATCAATCCTTCCCCTTGTCTGTTGCACACATTCCCCCATTTTCTTTTCTAATGTACCCACACAGCCCTAGATGAGCAGAATGAAGAACCTCCTTTCCTGCACATCTCCAACGGCCAGCGTGTGGTTGACAGAGGGATGAATGTGATGCTACGGTCCTCGCTTCCAAGGGCTGGAGCGCACAGCAGTTGTGCAAAAACATACATTGCATGGCAGGGAAACAGAGCATTTCTCACTTTTCCCTAAAAAGGAACTCTTAATTTGCAAATAAAGGAATAATACACAGATAAAGTTTGTCAGGACTGTTGTTCAAGAAGGGCAGGTGATGAGGAAAAAGAAGGAGGGAGTTCACAGGCTATCTGGAAGGAATATACTTTCTCTGAACTCTAGGAAGATTATGAAACAATCTGCTAGATGTCTCTGGGTAGAGATAAAGAAAGAGTGAAATAAAAAAAAACCAACCAGAAGCAGTCTCATGGTAGAGTCTATTGTACATCAACTAATAAAAAAAGGAGATTGAGGAAGGGTTTTTTTAAAAAATATAGGACTCATGCAATGAACAAGTACTGGTGGACCTGGAGGAAAATGGTACACCAAGGTCAAGGATATTGTGAATTTTAAAGTGAGAAGGAAGAGAAAACTAAGAAGAGGAGGAAGAAATTTAAGATTTTGTCTGTTTTTCACTGTTGGATCTTTGGGAAATTCATGGTACTCTGAAGGGGTTACCTTCTCCCTTCTCAGACTAGCACCAAGTTCTGAATGATCAGATGGCATGGACGAGTTTCTGTGGGTATCTTTCTTCTTGTAAAACACTTTGTTTATTCCATACCAGTAACATGACCATAGACTGAACTTCTCAATGTAGATCTGCAGCATGGTTTTGAGGAGGGAACGATCTCTTATAATGTCCTTAATTTTGGAGAGGGACCACTGAGCACTGTTCTGCTCTAAACTGTCTTGAGAGACAGCATGGTGAGTCACTAGTACTAATGAATTTGTTGCTGTATTTTACCTCGAATACTTACCAAAGGCACGATACCAAAGGTTTTCCACTTAAAAATCACTTTATGGACCTTACATGATGTTCATAGCATCCACATTCAGCAAAGAAATAATTCCTACCCTCAAAAGGTTTAAACAGGGGCAAAGAATTCAACAATTTATATTTGGCAGATTTTGATAAGCCTTAAAGGTAAGACCCCGTTCGTTCACTGGAGAAATCAGGTATAAAATCAGTGTTTGTACAGTCTCTGCATTTCTCTGCTTGGTTGCCCGTGGGACGCTGGGGTGGCTGTAGCTAGTGCACTTCACATGTTGCTGAAAAGGTGCATGAGGAAATGATCAGAGAGGGTAGGATGTGGTTAAAGCCTCAGTTTGCAAACTGGAGCTAATGTGAGGGAAGCATATTACATCTCACATCCATTAAGGCCTCCAGCAATCACCTCCCACCAAGACGAAGGAGCAGCAGAGAAGGAATTGTGACTTCCTGAGTCCCAGTAGCTCCTGGAGCTGTTCCTGTTAATATTCAATTACATGCTGCCCTGGACTTAGAGCACTGAACTACGTCTCACTCCAGCCCTGAGGCTCAGCTGCAACAAACACAGCTGCAGGAGGCCGAGCCACAGAGAGAAACAACCCCCAAAACAGGGTTATCACACCTCCAGCCGCCTGTGCAGAACCAGCACGTAGGAGGAACCCTGCTGTCCAGCCTCTGCCTTCTCCATCTCCCCTCTCTGGGCTCCGTGGCTTTCAGGAAGAGACTACAGGTGGGAACTGATTGACCTGTGAGCTGTGGGCAGGGTCTTTTTTCCCCCCCAAGTTTTTATCCTGGATATGCAAATTGACTATATAATGCTCTGCATGTACTTCCTCTCCGTCTCCTACTACACAGCTTCTGCTATGGCTCTTCCTTCATCTCAGCCCCCAGCCCTGAGTGTCTTCCATCCCTGTTGACCCATCTGCCCTCTGATAAACCTCTTCCACTTCCAGATCATGGTATTAACTTGACATTTGCAAAAGGTCACTGTGTTTGCTCTGCCTGAGAGTTATATTGCTCACTCTTTTGTCTTCTTGCTTTGTAAGCCCTTCAAGGCAGAGGTTATCTCCTAAGGTATGACTATAGAGTGTCCAGCAAAATGAGGCCCCTGACCTCAGTTGGGGTGTAGCAGCTGTAACAGAGATAATAATGTGCTCCTTGATGGAAATGCTGGCTCCAATTTTATAGATTAATCATCAGAGGTTAATGAATCTTACTTTATATGTAAAAGTCTTTCTTCCAGAAGAGGTCCATACACAGCATCTCATGGTACAACAGCTAATGACTTGGTTTCAAAGAGCAGCAGTACCAGATCACTCCTATATTTCCATAGTCCATCCGGACCGTGTGGTATTGCTGGAGCATATGCCATTTGCGACTGCTGCAGGAACAAATGTGGGACATAAGGGAGGTGACACACAATACATATTTTGTGCATCCAGTTTATGCATATGAAGGCACGGCTTTTTTTAGCTCGCAGTTTGTCACGCTGAAACTGTTGTTGCACCAAACTAATTGCAATTGAGATGGGAGCTTGTTATGCGTAGCCTTAGGATATCTGTCCTGCAGTGGCTGGTCCAAGCAAGGTGCAGCTGGTAGGGAAAGGATATACAAATCAAATCTTTGATCACAGGTGAGAATGGGTCTGATCCTGTCCTCTTCTCTTGACCTGACCATCATCCCCATGCTTGCCTCCCAGCACACGTTGAGGTGGAGATGCAGGGCAAGAGCTCTCCCATGCCGTAGACTCTGTAAGGCAGTCGGGAGGGCTCCAACCTAGGTAGGAACTCATCATGTTTCCTTTCTGTCCATGAGGAGATACCCCAGGCTTGGCTCTTGTCGAGCGTAAGCCAGCTCTGAGTCTCAGCTACAGCGAGGCCACACCAGGATGGTAGATAGGAGAGTGGGGCTGTAGGACTCAGCAGGCTCAAGCCTGTGGTTGAGGCTGTTCTTCGCTTGGGCATGTAGGCATCGCAGCGGCAACGCATCTACTGACCACGTTTGGAAGAGGTGCAGATGGGAGATCTTTGCCGATAGCTTTAGTGCCAAGGCCAACAGAGCACTAGACTGAAAAGCCGTGCCAGCCCTAAGAACAGCCCAACCCGGCTTCTCTGCCATGGTTTGCTTTGAGAGTGGCACAAAAGCTAGATTGTTCCCCAAAACTACACAGAGGAATTCCCAGGTATTCGTTTTTCCCTTTCATATGAAGATATTCCTTTGAAAACAACATGTTCCCTGAACTATCCTGGTTCCTCTGCTTCTCCATGGTACCCCTTGCTTGCCAGGGATGCACCTAGGCAGGATACGGCAGCACTGTGGCTCAACGTAGCTATATATATAGACTAATTGGCTGGTACGTATAGGTTGGGTAGCTGGAAGGTGGCTGCCAGCCCTGATGCATTATGGCTAAATTCTGCTTCAGTTTCTGATCTGGTTCTCTCCCTCCTCTCTGGGTGCTGATTTTCATGTAACTTGCAGGAACATAACTGTCTCTGAAATATCTGCTTTCTCCCAAGTTCAGCTGAAATTCATTAATGGGTTCAGAAGCTTTTGGGAGAGGGGGATGGAGACAGACGTGAAGAGAAAAGCAGCTCAGCAGAACCTTTATTTCCTTAGGGAGGCAGCCGAAAGAAACATAAGCATTTATTCTCATCTGTTGCTGGGCTTACGACCCACACAAATAACAGGGAATAGCGAGCAAGCAGCCGACTGCAGAATGGGAACAGGGAAAATGACTCAGCAAGCTTGGCACCAATCTGGAGAAAATGCAGGTACGTTATAACCTTGTTCGAGCATCCCATCTCGTCCGTGACATGACGTAGAAACAGCAGCTCATGTAGGTATTTGCATCCAACAGAAACATTTCCTTCTGATAAACGATTTAGCTCTGGTCTTGCAAATAGTTATGTACAGGAGCAGAGCAGGTGAGAGGCTCACTGCATATTTGCAGGCAAGGGAGAGAAGAAGTTCAACGAAATCCCCTCGTTGCTTTTTAAATACCCTTTCTTTTCTATTATCAGTTCACAAATAGCTGTTGAATTATAGTTTCATGCTTTGTTTGTGTCATTTTTCCTAAGATCAGTATTTCCTGCTACATCACCTTAGAAACTCCATCAACAAACACTCCGCTCTACACGTAAACAAAGCTTTATTTTACCCTATTTTTGACAGCAGCCAGTGTTTTAGAAACCAGAACATTTCAGGTTCTCTGGGCTATTTGCCTCAATTTCACAATTTGGTTTTGTTTTTGAAGGCCTGTCAGCATTGTTTATACCTAGATCTGTTTGAGTAGTAATGTTTTCATGTGAGCAGCAAAGAAAATACATTACTGCAAATTGCTTTCTGGAATCGGGCTTTCTTCTCTTCTGTCGAGAGTTGAAATGAAACTGCACTTTCTAACACATGGGAACTAAAGAGTGAAACAAATTAGAAAGAGAAGTGAAACGAGAAGACTTGGTTTCAGTGACAAAAATGAACAAAAAAAGAAGCTAAGACAATACTGATAAGTAAGCAGGACCATCTCCGAAGCTCAAGCTCCAATAAAACCCAAGAGTGTTATCTCTAAGAGAGGAACTGAAGAACTCCGACTAGCCCTTTAACCATTTCCTTGTGGAATAGCATCAGATCTTCTCCTGATTCCATGACAAGGAACTTTTTTCTTTTTATTACAGAAAATTAGGACTGGAGCCCCTTAAAGTTTTCTCGCTTGCTTTCACAAGATGAACATTTCCCAGGTAGCTGCTGTGAAAACACAGATTAATCCGACAGCAAACAGGGGATTTTATTTGACAGTCTAAAAAAAAAACCTGGACAGGAACCCCAGCTATTGAGCCTCCTGTGATCTGCCACCACGCAAAGACACAGTCCATCAGTTAGGGATTAATTTTAAGGCAGATATTAAAGTCTATCACATGATGAAGGATTTTCCTATATGTGCACTTTCAATGGGATGCCTTAAATCCTGTGCGTGCTCGTGTATACGCACGTGTATGTGCACGACGGTGCTTATTTGAACCTTTTTCATTCACAGGCAGATATAGCTTTAGGCTTCTTCAGGCCTTTCCAAGGAACATAAACTTGGGAGGGGAGAGAGAGAGGAGTCGTCTTGAAACCTCACATTTTTGAAAGTAAGTTTTTGAAGGAAACAGGGTCAGGTGGAAGGAGCCAAGATCGTAAAGATTTTATTACTAACAACATTTTGAAAGAGGAGGCAGAATCCCTGCTCTTTCTTAGTGCAAGACCTCCTTGCAAGAATCTAAAGAAAATTTGGGAAAAAGCGCCCTTTTTACAGACATGCATCATTTTGCTTTTCTGCTTGGCTGTAACCTCAAGCGTCTTGGCTTGACAAAATGAAATAAAGCTGTGTGATGATGAGCTGTGACTGCTGCTGCTGCCACTCTGCCTCCTACAAATCTCCCAACATCGTGCACCGATCTCCCCCGATCAGAGCCCGATAAGGGAGCGAGACCTCCTCCTTCCAGCCTAAATCCTGTGCCAGACAAACTTACCCTTTGGCTTTGGAAAACACGGCTCGGGTGTGCAGCAAGCAGCTGTGCCTGAGGTGCCGTTTCCGAGGGCTGGTGTGGCTAGGTAACTCTCTTCCCATGACACAGCAGAACAGCA